>WSTJ01001312.1:0-13536 GCA_019623705.1 Ceratobasidium sp. 428 | reverse complement strand
TCGTCAGGATCCTGGAGGTGCTCGCCAATCTCAGAGTGCTGGCCCAACGCAATCCCCCAAAAGCTCTTGAGCTCGGATAGAACTTTGCGACGGGATATAAATAGCGGCTGAAGGATTTTGTGAGCGGCAAGTTCTGAAATGAAGCAACATTAGATTAGCTCCCTGGGGCGAGTTTGTGACTCACCAGAGGCGATCTCAGCGCGAGTATGAGCTAACAAGGATCGTTGGTTTCAGCATTGATGTTAAGAGCATGCTACCGAATCGAGTAAACACACCCCTCTCCAGCTCTTTCATCAGAGTCTCCTCCGCCGGCTCGAGTTCACGTACTTCTAGCGGCCAGTCTTGCTTGAGCGCGTCTGAATTGGCAGCACGTTTACCAAGTGCCATCGTTGAAACTCGTCGAGTGCGAGACACAGAGAAAAACAATTATGACCGAAAATTGTAGCCCTTCGGAACCAAATTTTTAGGTGCCGAATATTGGGTCACGTGGAGCATCATGACCGTCCGGGGCAAACGAGGGCAATACATTCGGGGTTTTCCTGTCAGTGAACTGTGACGAAGATCGTGTCTGAGCAACGGGGAATCAGTACTCCAGGTTTGTAGACCAGATGGCCGCAGTAAGAAGCAGTTTTCAGCCCAGTCAAAAGTGCGCTCATAGGAATTGGTCTCGCTAGCCAAAGTCAGGTTCTTCTCCTCAGCCTAGGTCAGGTAGAAGCCGAGGAGGACTCATGCCTTTCGTACGAAGCTACAGTAGTTCAGGCGAAGACACCAGAAATTGTGCATCCAAAGCATAAATCAGTGAGGATGCTATTCAAATTCTTTTTGTCAAAGCATTTACGGATTGTTGTAAACGAGAGTCGCCCATAAGCAAGTTTTAGCTTAACATGTTCGCGTCATTCGTCCAAAGCTTCAAGGAGTATGTTCACAGATTCTGCAGATCAAGTAACTAATGACTAGGCGAGAAGCTAGAATATGCCATAGATACCTCTCACAATTCAAGCTCTCGAGATTGAAGGACAGATGGTTATGCCAGGTGAAAAGTACCAAAGGACGCAGAACTAAGCGGAAGTTAGTTGTCGAATTGGTACTCAGCGCCGCTAAGGCCACGGATTACTAGGTTAGCCTTTCGTCTTGCAAGCCAAGACCTCACAAGTTTTAGGGGAAGAGCGAACGGTAGGTCTAGATTAAGACTGTTCGAGCACGCGGGAGCATTTGGACAAGCGTGAGTAGTCCACAGATAATCTCAGAAAAGCCCACAAGCCCATGAATCAAGCAAATACTGTGGTGAAGGAAACAGGGCTCGTAGTTTGGTGATTGACGTCAAATTAGAGCCGAGTCAGCTGGCCATGGCAATTCAGCGCCAAGCACAAACAAACAAATACGGCCACTGAGGGGTCCAGACAAATTATATGCATTTGGCGGCTAGCGAAATGTACATTGACATGGCACAAAACATACTGTCAAAACTAGTCCACATTCATAGCGGGAAAAGGGATTGAAATCATGGGGTTGTTTTTTGACCATAAGAGCGCTGGTGCCTGTCGTCAATTTGCTCAAGATAGTACGCGCCCTCGAACAAGTTGTCTTTTGACCTGCATGGGGTATAATTAGACTTGGCATGATTCTGTTCGCGAGTCTATCTCATAGTCAATCCCGTGCCGCCGAAAGGTTCATCCTTATAGGTTTAACTCACCTCCATAGCAGTAACGTATTCTTCCACCGAAGTAACCCTCATCGACCCAAGTCTTCGTAAAAGATCTAGATTCTCCGCAATAGCCGCCGGGGACTCCCTAATACGGATAGCATACATCGACGCCGCCGCTCCTCCACCGAAGGCAAACATGAGCACGCGCTTTCCTACCAGTTGGTCGGGTGGGATACGACTCAAGAGGCTTGCGAGTCCGCCATATAACGAACCAGTATAAAGGTTACCGCATCGCTTGGCAACCGCCATACCGGGGGCGACGGTGACATCGTAGCCCTGTTTCGCAATGTTCATGAAAGCCTTTTCAATAGATTTGTCGGTTACCGACGCCTTGAGCGGAATGTCTGTAGATATTCCTAGCTTCCTGATAGACTCGAATATTGGTTTTTTCGGGCTATTCCGATAATCATGATAAAGCTTGCTCCTAGTTAGCCAAGGTCCCCAAAGCGGATATCGATCACTCACAAGCCGGGCATAACCTTTTTGCACCAGTTTCCCGTATGGGGAGTGGAAAATATGGAAATCGAAGGCTTCTAAATCTGGTCTCGACGAGTCCATTGTTCCCGATGATGGCAGGTGAGATACGGATTTATCTTGGAAGCGAGCATAACACCAATCGAGAGCCTCAAGATAAGTGTCGATTGATCCCTGTCCGTCGACCACCGGATATTCGGAGTTAAACTTGGGTTTATAAAAGTCGTACACGTTGGCCATGTATGTCGCATGTAAGGCTAAGGTTTGGCGACGCCAACATGTCAGTCCGACGGTATTTCGCTGGGCGATTCCGGCACTCACGTTCAAATACGATAGGAGCACCGGGCCCGATAAGCATTGCACAAGCTCCAGCCCCTCCTACAGCCCGAGCATTCCCCCTGCCGTAAACAGCAATATCACCTGCAACGACAATCGCGTTTCGTCCATCCCAAGAGCGTGATTCGATCCAGTTGATTGCATTGAACAATGCAGCAGTCGAACCGTAACATGCGTTTTTGGAGTCGACGCCCTCTATATCAAAGTTTCCGGAGGAAGCAAACAGGTCCATCAAGGTCGTTTTTACAGACTTGGACTTGTCTACCAGTGTCTCGGTCCCAACCTCTAAACGTCCAATGGACCTTGGGTCGATGTTATATTTCTTGAGCAAGGAGCTCACAACTACGTAAGAGTTAGATTATCACAGGGTGGCTCATAGCTCTTTTTGCAGCTTACCGCTTAATGCAAACGAATTGATGTCCTCCCTATCGTCGGTAAAGGCCATGTACTCTTGACCAAGTCCAACAGTATATTTTCCTTGTGCTACCCCATCGTATTTTTCTAGGTCGACTTCGGACACACACTATTAGCAGCCGGTGAGACCTGCGTCAAACCGTTCGAGGAAAGATGGGCTTACACGTTTCGGGAAATACATCTCCATCGCGAGAATTCCGACATTAGCCGGACGACCATAGTCTGGGTGGGAGGAGTTGGCGATGGCCATAGTAGCAACGAAGTAAGTGTTTCGATGGTAAAGAGGAGCCTGCAGGCCCTAGTTATTATATACATCCCGACTCGCCTGGTTCGGGGGAGTTCGGCAACGATCGCCGTGGTGGACCGCTCTTACGATTGGCTGGTCACGTGTATGTCTCGTCCCATGTTTATCCCGGATCCGACAGTTCCGTGTCGTCCCAGACAGTCGAGATTTGACTAATGAAAATAAATTATGGTGGCGACCCAAAAACACGACTTATCAAACCAGAGTGGTCTTGGATCGTACCATTCGAATATTCATTAGTATGATCACGTCATGTGTCAACACTCGTCAAGGTACCATTGAATGTGGGAAATTTTTTTGTCTTTCTCTTTCAAAAAAAAAGCTGTCTAGTGGTTATGCATGTAGATAGTGTTCGATTAGCCATACACATTGATGTAAAAGTATAAGATACGATACACAACCAGGAACTGCAGAGAGATACTACCGATTAGTAGGTAGGTATATGCGCGATCATTACTGTGCAATGAGTCCCGCTTGATTACTATTAGCTGAAATTATCAAGCCTATAAGTAACAGCCCTGTTTACTCTCTGCGAGAAGTCTGAGCTAACACCCGACTCAGGCAGTACTTGCGCATGAAACGGATATAAATGTCGGCCTGGGCCAACGAGACCTATTTCTTAGCACCTATGCCTTGGTTTCATGGTCATTGGAACATGTAGCCTGATGATCGGAAGAGTTCAGATCATGCCATAAAGATGCATCATGGTGATGCGAGGACCATATTTGTTGCGGTTAGGGTCACCCTTGGTGCTGTGGACCCTCAAAAATAGAAAACGCGCTCTTTACTATTGATGTATCTTTGAACATCTTTTGCGCAAGTTCACAAAATTTAGCCACTATAAACCACGCGTTTACGGACAGAAGGTGACGGTATCTGATGGAGAACGGCTTGGTCAGTCATCCTTGCATACACGGGTATTTCAGCTTACAATCTGCCTTCTTTGAAGAGGGGCATGCAATCAACCCTCCACTAGATAATTCGTCATATGCAAAGGCGTAGGTCCTTGGGCAAGCGTTCTTGAAGTATGAGTAGTACTGTACTCCGGAGGCAGGGCAGGTTGCAGGGGTAGAATATTGGCCAGTACAGCAGTTCTTCGAGTTTGCCGGAGTTCCATCCAAGTTTGCAGTACAAGCCGACTACATGGACATGACGTTAACAGGGCTACAGCAACGTGAAATCGAGAGCATACCTTGCAACCCAGCGTAACTCCAGTAGAGCTAACAGGCCCCTTCAGAGGGGCGGGACAATTCGGGATCAAATCTACAGCACACCCGACCGTAGCGCACGCTTGGTTGTTGGTAACTTGGACCGGAATGTTAAATCCGGTCACCAAGGAAACTATATTGTTCTTGGGTTAGCTGTACGGTTCAAGCATCTCAGTTATGGCTTACCATCAGTGTAATCTTGACCCGAAGCGCCGAGGGCAAACTCGGCGATGGTAGTTGGTCCTGACGACGGGCCTGTGCATTTCAACCCTCCGGTACACCCTCCGGTGCTACAAGTTCCTGACCCTGTACTCGAAAAGCTACACCCGGATCGCCCCTGATTTTGATGAATGAATTAGCATGGGGCTTCAACCGACCCAGAGCATTGAGGCAACTCACCCAGATCCGCCCCGCAGTCCATGTATCAGGCACCGTAAACGAACGGCTAGACCCAGACGCAGCCTGCCATCCAGTCTCTACTGCTGGTACCGCCGAACCTGCATTTGGGTCTGTCTTCAGTGCCACGTAATCAGTCTAAAATTCAACTTGGGCTCGGTTTAGGCAGTACATACATAGATGGCCGGCCAGACCGTATACGAACACTTATTAACTACGGTAAAGTTTCGGGCGAGCGCCGGACTTGCGACGAATAGGAGCGACAGGGTTTTGCTGACGGCGGACTTCATCGTAGATCAGAGCGAGCAAGAGCGCGGTGTTGAGAATTAAAAGTATTTGTGAGGCGGATAGATTAAGTATCGGTGTAGACATTCCCCGATAAATGCTCTACCAGGCAGTTTTTATAGGTCGAGCGAGAATTCAGAGCGGCGAGGTCGGCGTCAGACGTGTAGGTGGGGCCTATAATGGACAGCCACCGAGATCGCTAGAGCAGAGTGGATCTGGGACGCGAGCGTGGAACGCCCCTCGGCTTTGCGGCTAAATCGGGTAGAGTCGGCATCAGTTCTCGAACCTGGATTTGCTGAGCCGAGCTTCTCGGGTAACTATCGAACGCCGTCCTCAGGCGGAAACTGCCGTAAGCCTGATGAGCTAACGATCCTAGGTTGACCAGTAAAAGCCCGAGACGACAATCCGTTGCAGAATTGGTTACTAGGGTATAAGGGTGGTAAGCAGTCGCCAACCAGATAGCCGCTCGAGAGTAGAAGATCAAGTTACGTATTCGTAAGGATAAGCTTGATTCCTATCAGGATTGGTGACAGGTAGACTAAAAACGTGTTTTGCTTAGGTTGAATATGTTGTGATAATCGAACAATATCATACCTTGTACGCAAGCCCGGGCACTCATACAAAATAAACCACAGGAGCAGATCCAGCTAAACTGAACGATTCCTTGGAAGAGGCGGGATAATTTAGACCAAGGCCAATGATGTATCTAGCTACCGCAAGCCTAGCCTTGTTGCTGACATGTATGGCCAAGTTTTACCGCCGACTGAAAGCTTTAGTAGTTGTTTTTTTAGTGCTGGTTATGAATATAAGTAAGTTACTCACCATCATACCAGTGGAGGCCGCCAGCAGTGCTTAGAGTTTATTCGGTGTCGAGCGCGTTCCGCATGATACGGCCTGCCTTTGGGTTACTTAGCACGTCAAAATTTTGTTCGGTGAACGCTGCGGCCTCTCGATCTGCCTGAGTGTGAGCAAAAACCCGTTCTAGCCGGTCTGGAGAACAAGAGATTATTCGTTTGACACCGAATTTACAATAATACCAACTTACAATTATGGTAGACTAGACAGTGTAGTGAATGGAAAAAAGTTGAACACCATGAGGGTACCGTCGAGAGCCATGGCCGACGAGGATAAATGGAGCGTCATATCGTGAAGTTGAGTGTAAAATTGTGGTAAAATGACCGAGAAGTGTTGCACCTTCACAAAATAGTATCTGTTAGTATTAAGCCGAGAGTTTTATCGAGGTGGATTTAGTCACACACAGAGTAGAGTATCCTACCAGTTCGAGGTAAAACTTATGTTTCGTTCAATTCCAAATCCGACGGGTAGGAGAGGGTGAGAAATCGTGGCAGTTTCGGCACCGGGCCGCTTTCCATTTCTCGAACATGCCAAGGCAGAAGGAGGTCGATTCAGTTTCCTAAACGAGTGTGATAAGCCGGGGTGCGAAGACAAACTGATTCCAATTCCGCAGCAAACATATTGTTACAGTATACGAGGAGAAATCACAGTCGCATCAACTACCAGCCAGTTTCAGGGATCGTGGTTGTGTGTATCGGAGCAGTGTGTCACGTGCTCTGGCGACTGTTTCGATCACTCTTGTCCCACCAGGTCAGGTAGGTTCCGCTCCCACTTCGTTAAGCTTGGAATATACCCGAAGCTTAGTTACTTGAAGCATCCCATCCCATATTCTAGTGTCTCCTACATGAAAAACTCCATCAACTCCCTCTCAGGTAGATCATAGACAAACCTCCATGCTCATCTAATTCCTTCACCGACTCTACGTGCCATGAAAAGGTTTCCATTTCCTAAACTCTTCATGCTCTCGCTCTTCGATCAAACTACACTTAAACCTGTGACTATCCTTCGAGCTATAATAATATCACAGTTCTATATCAACACCTCGCCGAGCCGGAACAACGCGGCTCTACCGCATCCAGACCCAGAGTTGCCAGCTGGTTGCTATTGATTTGTCCGCGCTTAGCCTACGTCGGAACCAAGGTGATTGACACTATAGCCCGTGGGATGCGTTAGCTTGGTTTGACTGGTCGTGCCGCACGCGCTAGGTACAGAATTTTCGCGAGCTTCATCCGCCAAGCCCAAGGCAATCAAAATCACCTCAGTCCAGCATCTGTCACTTTTCTAGGCAGTCTGGTACTATTTTAAGCTGTCGGGAGTGGTGCTTCGCGTGCGCTTAATTATCGGTCGGAGAAACCACTGGCAGGTTCTAATATTAGAATCATCACATGAACCGGTTGATACGTGTGTCTTGTTTATCTTTGTGAGTAAACGAACTTTTCCGAGGTCCTCGTTAGACATATGACCCAGTAAAAGGCGGCAAATTTACGGGAGCCTTGGTTCGCCGCAGCACTAAAATTAGCTTCACTACCTCGATCGTGTTGAGCAAGCGTATCCCCATGGGGATACTACCCTGCCCAACATGCGAGTTTGTAGCCAGCAAAAAAACTATAAGGTGTGCTGCCTGGTCTCCACAGCAAAGCATCGCATCTCCTCTACTTGCTCTTTATTTCACAGTTTTCTTTGGATAGAATGGTTTCAACTCGCGGACAACTTGCTGCGCTTGCGGCCATCGTGGCTCTCATGCCTCAAGCCGTCCTGGGTGTTGCTGTCTACGGACAGTGTGGTGGACAGGGGTGGACAGTGAGTGTTGTACATGTTTCATGAAGACCCGTCATGATCTGAGTTACACACGCTATCGTGTCCTAGGGGTCTACCGTATGCGATTCTGGCTCTACTTGCACAAAGATCAACGACTACTATTCCCAATGCTTGCCAGGAAGTTCTTCACCAACTACTACGTGCGTTCAATAGGTATACTGTGACTAAGATTACATTCTCAGTCTGCGAGCTCCTTTACTAGCACCCCTGGTGGCGGATCCCCAACCACAACCGCGTAAGTGTGATTCCTTCCGACAACCGTTTCATTTTGACCGACATTTCCGGCTATATGCAGCCCTCCGAGCACCGGAACTGGAGGACTTGACGCTCGCATGAAAGCGAAGGGCAAGAAATACTTCGGAACTTGTAGCGACTCGGCTCTCCTCAGTAACAGCCAAAACGCTGCCATAATCAAGTCGGAATTTGGCGCTTTGACTCCCGAGAATAGTGCCAGTGAGTTCTCTTTCTTACTTCCAAACGTAAATTTATTCAAATACGCTGGCAGAGTGGGATACGATTGAAGCCAGCCAAAACAACTTCAATTTCTCGCCGTTCGACACGCTCGTCAACTTTGCGACGACCAACGGCAAGCTTGTCCGCGGCCATACCTTTGTTTGGCACTCGCAGTTGCCATCTTGGGTCTCAAGCATCTCGAGCTCTAGCACCCTGACCAGCGTGCTTACGAACCATATCAACACAATTGCGAAGCGTTACGCTGGCAAGATTTACGGCTGGGACGTTTGCAACGAGTCAGTACTTTCAACCAGATTTTCGCATACAGCTTAACGTTTCGTTTTGTTTAGGATCTTCAACGACGACGGAACCTACCGCTCCTCGGTCTGGTACAATGTTCTGGGCACAGGTAAAATCAATAAAATTTGCCCATGATATTCTACTTAATAAAACACTCCAGGCTTCGTTGCTACCGCCTTCAAGCTTGCCCATGCTGCTGATCCAAATGCCAAGCTCTATATCAACGATTACAATCTCGACAACATGAGCTGGGCTGCTCCCAAGGTCAACGCCATGGCCAACATGGTCAAGTCTCAGCTTGCCGCTGGGACTCCCATCAACGGTATTGGCACGCAGACCCACTTGAGCGTAAGTGTTTTAAGCGCTGCATCTCTCACTACTCTCAGGTTGACCCATTTAAATAGGGAGGCGATACTGGCGGTCTCGCAGCTGCTTGGACCACTCTCGCTGGCAGTGGAGTTGGTGAAATCGCCATTACCGAGCTCGATATCGCGGGTGCATCCGCCACTGATTACTCGGCTGTCGTTAAGGCCTGCCTTGCTCAGTCTAAGTGCATCGGTATCACCGTCTGGGGTGTCTCCGACAAGGACTCGTGGCGCGCGTCTAGCACCCCGCTCCTGTTCGACTCGAGCTACAACAAGAAGGCCGCTTACAACGCGGTCATCTCCGCTCTGGCTTAAATGAGCATTGCGCTCTTAGGAGCTGTTCAAGCTGTACCGATCTCTTTTAGGAAATATAGTCGTTTTCAGATTGTGTGACCGTTCGGTTTGTGTAATCGGACGGGCAGAGAATCCTCGGGATATAAATAGGGAATCCGGCAGAAGATTGATTGATTAAAGAGATAGCTACAAATACGAGCGGTCGAAATAACGTCCTCATGGAGGGCAGAAAGTTAAAGTATCTATTGATCCAGATATTGATTAGTATTCATCTCCTTACTCCAAAGGTGGACTTACAATCGGCGTTCTTCGACGCATCGCAAGTCCACAATGCGGTCTTGCTAGACTCGTCATACGCATACACGTACGAGCGAGGACAGGCATCTTTGAAGTAAGAGTAGAATTTTACGCCAAATGGAGGACAGGTTTCCGGCGTGCTATGCGAACCGGAGCAACAGTTGCCAGAATCCGCTTGATTGCCATCGAGGTTGGCGGCGCAAGCGGACTATTTGAACGTTTTCAGGCAACATGACCCATGGCGATGTAGGTTCTACGTACTTGGCAGCCAAGAACTAGCCCTGATGCGTCGGTCGGGCCTTTGAGTTCTACGGGGCAGTTTGGACCAAGGTCTACTTGGCATTCTGCAACTTCACACCCAACACTGTTTGAAATCCGCATTGGAAGATTATAGCCGTCCACCAAGCTCACTACAGAGATAGGCTTTGATCAGTTCTGATGGTTTCGGATGACCAATAAAACCTTTTCGCGTACCGTCATACCAGTCAAGCCCGTCAGCAGCACTCAACGTCCACTCGGCGACACTTGCAGGTGGCACGCCGGTGCCGCTACGAGAATCACAAAGCAAGCCACCGTTGCAACCACCAGTCTTGCACGAGTTGGGACCTGGGTTGGTAGAAAAATCGCAGTCTCGGCGGCCCTATTATGAGTTAGGGATATCGAACAGAGACCCGTAGAGTGGGGTCGTACCCAGATACGTCCGGCCCTCCAGTTATCAGGGACTGTAAAGGTACGGCTACTGGACGCTGCGGCCTCCCACCCAGTCTCAATCTCTGGAATTGCTGTCCCAACGTTAAGGTCGGTCTGGATGATTGTTAGAATAAGATCTAGTCAAACAATATTACGGCACGAAAATGCTCACAAAAACTGCCGGCCAAACGGTGAAAGAACACGCGTTGTGGACAGTAAAAGTGCGACCAAACGCGGTGGAGATAAAACCGAGAGCAAGTATGGACTTCATGAAGATCAAAGTGAAATTGTGTGTGCGAGAGGAAACCGAGCGGCGATTATAAGGCAAATTCGCTGGGGTAAGTCGTGGCTTTATAGGGAGCTGGAGGAGTGGTGGACCCAGTCCCTGCGTTTTAAACACAAAAGAGCTCGAGGCGACGAGGCTGTACAAGCACACGAGGCCGTAGAAGTGACTTGGCAACGCTTGGAATGCAACCAGAGTCTTCGGGTGCACAAACCATCGTAACACATAGGTTTAATTATTTTCAGCTAAGTGGTATATTCGAGGAAGCGCATATTCATATCCCCCTTTTAGCGGTCATAGTTCATCTGCCGAGCAGGTTACGCGATCAGGTCGCTGGGGTACATAAACTCGCGTAAGGTTGTGGCGTCCAGTCTAATAAGATGAGAGATCATGTGAAGATACGCGCATTGCAGTAGAATCCAAGTGTGTTCGGTATTCGTGGGCTAGCGCGTCGATGGGCGGGCTTTCCAATCAGACAGTGTGGTGGTTCGCTACTAGCATCACCACATGACGTCATCGAGTCCACCAGTGTATTACACTTGAAACGCGACCTGTTTCATGTAACGAACATTTCATGGCTATGCCTATCCAGCTGAGAGCTTGCCAAGAGAACCGCACAACGGAAGGCGATAGCAGGTTTATAGATAAAGCTTAAGAGTGTGCGTCACTTTGAGTGTACTTTAAGATACCCCAAGATCTGTTAACTCACCGAGGGAATAGCTAAGTGACGTTCTATCCCTACGTGCGAGGCAAGTCCGGGAGGGCCTGTTAACGAGATACTGGAAATAAAACTACCAGTTCTTTAGCTGAAGTACTGTTATTACTGCTAACACTGAGAGTGGCTATTTAGTAGACTACCCGTTCAAAACCCTCCTGGTGTTATCGAAATAGAAAAATACAGTCAGTGAGCCAGGTTCGGTAATTACCTAACCTAAATGCGTATGTGTTCGGAACACGTACTACGCTTGCTCAGGTTACTTAAACTGTGGTTTACTTATTAAGAAGTCATTTTATAGCTACTCTCGCCAGAGCACGACGCACCCATGCAGGAAGAAAGCCCAGATGTTTTGTTTGGCTAGTCCGTTACGCATGTATACACAATGTACTTTGTTTTTTTCTTCTTCACGGATTCTACTGCACTAGTTTCTCCTGTTCTCTCTCTCCTCTATCCCCCTCGAAGTGTCGTTACATAAGGCCTGGCCTTCATACGACAATAAACATCCATTATATAAAAAGCTATAAAAAAAAGTACTTTGTTGTATCGGTTAAGTAAGACATCTTATGGAAGACCGAGTTAAAAATGGACGGCTGAGAAGACCTGAGTGTATGTGACCCTTTTTGGGCTTCCATGAGCCTGCGATATATACAACAGGGTATAAGTAGTCCAATCATTTGTCCTGCTAGAATATGGATTCTTATTTACTTAATGAGTCGAAGGCTTCAAGGTAATTCGATGGACTACAACTCCCACAAGTTGCGACGACTTCACGACGTGGATCGGTTATGCGCCCCTACTTTCCAAGCCAAACACTCAGCTGAGTCGTACTTCTCGAAATTTTTAATTCTTCGTTGTCATGCATGTGCAAAACATACTCACGCACCGCTTTCGCCTCTTTCCAGTTTCTACCCGAGACACCCACAGCCTCGTTGACCACGTTCTCACCAACGATTGCGCGCATACATCCAGCCAATCCGGATCCGACCGAACGCAGCTCGGTCACATGGAAACTCGACCGAGTCCGTAAAGGGATTATCAAACCGGCGTCCGTTTGTTGCTGCGATGACGCGGGTGCGGAGCGGCGGCCGTTCCTCGATCGGCCCCACGCCTGCTGCGATCAATTCACGTGAGGTATATAAACCCCCACGCCTGGCTCTTTTCTTTTTCTCCACCAACCACATCCGTATCTATTTAGACTCTCACATACGACACTACTCACAATGGGATTCAAGAACGGAATTGTTATCGCTGCTGCTGCCGCTGCTGGCGTCTCTGCTCAGGGGTCGTGGATGCAAGGAGGGTACGTGATCGATCGAGGTGTTTTCGAGTTTTTGATTGGCTGACGTCATGCAATTCAGATCGAGTTTGAGCTCGTCGTGTCAGAACGCGTTGGCCGGTGTTGTTACCGGACCGGCTGGGACGTGCTTGAACGTACCTGGGCTGATGGGTGTTGCGGCGACCAAGGCCAATGACAGCTTGATCCCACCCATCGATTCGTACTTGTCTACGGTGTGCTCCACTTTTCGGATAAATCGATCGAGAGTTTGGTGGCTCATGACGTCAAACCGCAGACTTGTTCCCAACCGGCGTGTACAAACGCCACGATTGACGCCGTGATTTCGAATATTACTTCGGGGTGCCGAACTGATATGGCTCAACGGAACGTAAAGGACGATCAGATTGAGACTGTTAAAGGATACATCGAAAAGTATTATTCCGTGGTTCGAGAGGTGCTTTGTCTCAAAGAGTGCGTCAACTTGCGCGAAATGCTTGCAGAGCCAATACTGAACATATATTTAGCTCGAATGCAGGGGACCAGTTCTGCATTACGGAGAGTTTGAAGGACTTGGAGACTCAGATCGGTGTACCGTTGACCCCGAACAACCTCCAGAACCTCGACTACTCGACTTTCAGCTCGAATTCTACGCTAATGAAGAACCTAACTTGCACAAATTGCACCAAGGCGGCGTGGAGCATTATTAAACCGTATCTCGATAGCGACAGTCAGGCTCAAGTCGAGTCCCAGGTCGACGAGATTTGCGGTTCTGGATTTGCCAGTACGTCTCTAATACGCAGAAAATGGCTGTATATTCACTGTCTTTTAGACTCCTCCGCTCCCGCTAGCATCCAGAGAACAGCCAATCCCGCAATTCAAGCTTCGAACAACGACTCTCAGAACGGAGCTACGACTACGTCGGTGTTTGGTTCTATGATGGCCATCGCGCTCGGTGCTGTTGGTGTCTTTGCCCTTCTATAGTTTGACCTTGCCTGGACCCAAACCCTCTTTAGGACGAGTTTTGTTTGTCCCTATGATGGCAAGCGATCGCCGGGACAACTCGTC
>WSTJ01001311.1:0-13537 GCA_019623705.1 Ceratobasidium sp. 428 | reverse complement strand
GATTACGTAGTTCGTGACACCTTTGTCAATAACCTCCCGTCACCGGAGCTCGGTAACTTACAGTAATTTACAGGTAATTTACATCGGTAAATTACATAAGGTAAATTACATGAGGTTTTTGCCCGTACCCTATCCCACGCCTCCCAGGCTCACCTGACGGCCACTTCCGCCCCGGCCTCCGAGGCTCCAAGGTTCGTGAGGGATAGGTGAAATGCTCTACTTCAGTGTGTGGATGAATCACCAGCCGTGCGAACCGTGAACAGTCTTAGTCGGCCTCACTTGCAAACGGGAATCCAAACATAGTCGAAGACTTCTTACAACAAGGACAGTGCACGACGGGGACAATCCTAAACGGAAACTGGCATTAGCCCCGGTCAAACATGCACCCTCTCAACTTCATATTTTGCATATCGTGTATATTGATGGCAAACAATCGCTCTTTACCGTTTCCGGCCCCACACAAGTGTTAGGGGTCGTCGACTGATGCGAGGCATGTGACCAAGCCGAAGAGCAGATGTGCCAAACTCAGTGATCACCGAGAGCCTCTTGCGGGACAGGAAACACTCATCACGACCGCTCTACACGTAAACAAGACTTTATACCCCCTCACTCCTCTAAACTCATCGCTACGGACTCAGCCGGTAGATTACTACAAGGCTCACATGTCACGAAGGGGGATGGAAAGCACATTTAATCGAATCGCGGCGCATACATGGCACAAACTTTCATCCGTAGTATGTAAGAGCACTGTGGTTACACCACCACGGTCACTCTCTACTTATAGACTAGGGCATTAAAGGCTTTGGCTATTTTTTTTTAAATGAGACAGCAATATTATTTGCGCACAACTTCTCCCCTTACCAAGCGCCTGGATTGCGCGACTCTTACTTTATACAGAATTCTCTCTCGAGGTTGACAAGACTCAGTTCCTCAACTCTCCAGCTCGGTCACACGTCTCGCATCAGTCGATGACCCCCGATACTCCTGCGGGATAGAAAAAGAAAATGCTTGAGTTCGTGACGTCAATATAACAATATGCAAAATAACTGGTCGAGGGGCCGCAAGTTTGACCGGGGGTATTACTTTACTTGATACACGTCGAGCCTAGTCGTTTCCTGCAGCCGGTCGTAATTATCTATGTACTCATCGCCCGCCAGGTGGAGGCGGCGCTACAAAATTTTTATTCACGATAGGTATAAGAGGAATAAATTATTTATAATCACCTTGGACGGTTGCTTGCTTCCTTCAATATGGGTGTGTCTTATGAAGTAGTTCTACGAATAATTTGATGCAAAATACGCTACCTTAGACCACCTGCGTCAACTGGTCTAAGCAGAACGCATATAGTCAGGCTACTACCAACGACCGATAGCATAAAACACACCCATGACCATCGAATGACATAGCCATATTGTGATATATGTGGGATTGGGTTGAAGTCCGAACAGAGAAGGTTTGGAGAGTAGCTGGTGGTCGTGGGGAGCCAGATTCCCTGCACGGGGGCGTTTTATAGTTTAAACGAGTGCGCACATAGGGGTGAGAGCATTATGGGCGCCAATGCGGAGGGTGCTAGCAATGTGAAGTACACCAAGGGCACGAGTCACATCACGCTCTTGACCTAATAATCACCCGAAATCCAAGTCAAGTAGCCCGGGTATCAAGAGAAGAACTTCGCCGACATGAAAATAGAATTAGAAGAACATCAGGAGTAAAATACCTTGTGTTCGTCGTATTCCCGCACGCATATATAGACGCGCATTAGGACTCCGCTCAGCCCCATATAACTTGTGGAGTTAGCGCCGCTAGTACTTTATTATAATAATATACACCGCATCGGCTGCGCTCATCTAGTATAGAGATTCTAGACTATGTCACAGGCTTGCGTTAGGAATATCGTTAATTGGAGCTGGCGTCTGCTTGACGAGTTAACTGTTAACTTAGTCAACCATTATACGGCATCTCGTTCGCCAAGTTCGGCTACAATACGATCTGATGGTCCCGGGACGAGTACACAGTGAATCAGTATTAGTCGCTATATTATAAGTGAGGTGCAACTCCAGCTGGAGGCACGAGAAATCAAGTTCTAGCTGCTAAAGAACTCGTATGGTCGGCAGCGTTTGAGCGTTTCAACCGACAGTTTGTTGTTTGTATCGCAATGGATCCCGGTGCTACGACTCCATTAGCACACACCCATCGACACTCTTCGAGCGCGAGCACGGTCAGCTTTGGTCTTGATTGGGAAAAATAAAACAACCATACGGATGCTGTGAATGGTAGTCGTATCATGAACGAGCGTTTTTAATAGGACTGCCTAGGTAGTAGTTTCGGCTCGGAAACCTAGAGGCCAGCGTACAATGCGTAACCACTATAATCGGTAGTGTTGGCAGAACTTAAGAACAAGTACCATATACGCCAAGTCATTTCATCACTCGGCGATCTCTCAACTCGCCGAACCCGGGACCTGAAAACAATCAACTATAAACAAATCTTGGCCCGACCAAACGATGACGTCTCTTCCGATTACCAGAGCATGAGCACATCCCCAGCTGAAACAAAAACACCCATCTTCCCAAACATAGTCACGCCGAACATCTCTTGCTCTTCACACTTTGCCTAATCCAAATTATCGTTCAAACCTGCGGTAACAATAAACTTTAAAAAAAGGGAGCGCTCGAACAAAGGAGCGCGGGGCTCCAATCGAGAGAAGCTAAGGTGGGTACAACACGAGCACGTGCCCCGACGACAGCTAGTAACCGTCGTCCTCGTACCTGCGGTTTCCCCCTCCCCTCTCTGCCCATCTTTTGCCTCCGTTGCCGTCGTAGGGAGTGGTTGTTTTGTAATTCTAGTTTACTGTTTTCTGCTCCCAACTTGGTGGGGTGAGTTTATTAATGCTTCCATCGATTTCATATGTCCCGTTGCATCAAGTTGTCTTGGTATCTGACTGACGTTCCAGACTTGGCAGTTATATAGCTTGCGCTTTCTCTCTCGACCGACCCGAAGGCCCTACGTCCGATACTGCCCGGATTATTTTTGCCTCTCTCGCGGTACCTAAACGCCCCTGGTAGCACGGACGCCAGCCACTGGGTGACACATATCCATCCCGGTCGTCCTACGAATACAGTACCACCGCCAACAACATTCTTTCCACCCCCTCAACCCAAACTCCAAACTCGACGTCTCGCGTAAACCAAGTATGAGCACGGCTGCTGCTCCGGGAGGGAGAGAAAGCGTCACGCCGTCCGGCGCCGAAAAGGACGTTGAGATGGGAGCAGAGAGCGGACGTCGGGCGAGTACGACGGCTGATACGGGGCGCGAGCAGGCCGAAGCGCGAGCGCGCGCTAAAGAGGCCGAGGCGGAGCAAGGAGGTGCGGAAGGGGATCGGGAGGAGGAAGGCGAGATGATCAAGTTGACGGATTTTGATGTTGTTGAGACGCTTGGTGAGCTTGGGGTTTTGTCTGGGGTGTAGGGGTTGGTGTGCTGAGAGTTTTGAATGGGGGGTAGGAACGGGGACGTTTGGCCGGGTGTTACTCGTTCGACTGCGGCCGGCGGAAAATCATCCTGGGGCGATTCAGCATTTCGCGATGAAGGTGTTGCGCAAGAGCGAGGTTGTGAGGCTCAAGCAGGTTGAGCATGTTAATTCCGAGAGGAACATCTTAAGTCGCATTCGACATCCGTTTATTGTGGACCTGTGAGTAGCATGGCTTATAGCGCCTTAGACTATGGAAGGCTGATTTAATGTTCAGATACGCGACATTCCAAGACCATCTAAACGTGTACATGCTGCTATCGTACGTTCCAGGCGGAGAACTCTTCTCCCACCTTCGTCGCGCCGGTCGTTTCTCCCCCGACGTCACGCGCTTCTACCTTAGCACCATCGTTCTCGCGCTACGCCATCTGCACGCGTACGATATCATCTACCGTGACCTCAAGCCCGAGAACCTACTACTCGATCACCGCGGCTATCTACGTATTGCCGACTTTGGGTTCGCCAAAATCGTGCCAGACCGCACTTGGACGCTGTGCGGGACGCCCGAGTATCTTGCGCCTGAAATCATCCAGAGTACCGGACACGGCAAGGCGGTCGACTGGTGGGCGTGTGGAATATTGTGTTACGAGATGTTGGTCGGGTACCCGCCGTTCTTCGACGATAACCCGTTCGGGATCTATGACAAGATTCTCCGAGGGAAGGTGTACTGGCCAAAGGAGCTGGACCGGGGAAGCAAAGAGCTCATTCAAGAGTTCTTGCAGCCGGACAGGAGTAGGCGACTAGGAAACCTAGGCGGTGGTGTCGAGGACGTGTTACTACACCCCTGGTTCCGTGGCGTCGACTGGGGCGCGCTGGAGCGAGGAGAGATAAGGGTGAGTTTAATTGGCCCTGGCCGAGGTGACATGTTGTGGAGACTGACAGTCACCTAGGCGCCGTTGATTCCGCAGGTTTCATCAGCTGGCGACACACGCAACTTTTCGAATCTACCGTTGCCCGCATCAGCCGACATTCCCGGGCTCATACCCACCGCGATGCCGCCTCCACAAGAACGATTCGACCCGTATGCATATTCGTTTACTGAGTTTTGAGCGCGGGGCTACTTCTGATTAAAGAACTCTTCGAGTTCGCGCACCTTCTTAATCTTATGTATTCCGAAACTGTTGCTTGCTCTTTTTGTTTTTTTCTCTGTTTCTTGATTTGGGCGTTGCTTGTAAAATTGTTGCTGTGTACTGTGTGGAATGAATATTGATTTTGTTTGTTGTACGGAACCGATAAAGATAAAGTGCGCGTGGATCAGGGACGGATTAGACGTTTGTGTTATCGGGCGGCTAATTTACGATATTTGAAGCCTTTGTTTGGGGCGAAAAACCCAAGACAAGGCTTTGCTTCGCTGGAGCACGCGACGACCGAGGGGACATTCACGCGAAGTCACACCCCCTAAGCCCATATATACCCCTAACTACAGGTGAGTATCCAATCTCTC
Organism: Ceratobasidium sp. 428; assembly: GCA_019623705.1. Taxonomy (NCBI): domain Eukaryota; kingdom Fungi; phylum Basidiomycota; class Agaricomycetes; order Cantharellales; family Ceratobasidiaceae; genus Ceratobasidium; species Ceratobasidium sp. 428. The sequence goes on along the minus strand of WSTJ01001311.1, from coordinate 8,567 downwards.
CCTTGATGGCCCCCGCTCACGAGCTCCCGCATTACCAGCCGAGGATGGCTCCGTTTCGCGGGCGCACGCGAATGCGCCAGATCCTGAGCGCGCTGGTGTTGACTACGGCCGGCATGATGCTCCTTCATCAACTCCGGCCCACTCAGAGTTTCGTTTCGGACCCGGTGGGCGCGGCGATGCACCATGGGCCTAGTCTTATCCGCGGTGGGGCGCGTAAACCCGCATTCGATCCCGCACTCAAGGACGTATGGGACGATGAGGACGCTGAACCCGACGTTGACGGTTCACATTGGGGCGCTGGACATCATCTCCCGCACGATCACGTTCCTCCAAAAGTCGAAGTGGTGCAGACTCCGAAATCCAAGATGCCTAGCCATGTTTACCGCGACGACGGACTTGTGGAGGTAAACCCCGAAGGTCATCATCCGATATATGACCTTATTGCGCGCGCCGAGGCCCAGTGGAAGAATAAACTTCAGCGGCAGAGCAGACATCTGGCGGACGCGGTGGACGAATACGAGCGTAGATATGGTCGGCCTCCGCCGCCAGGTTTCGATAAATGGTACGTGGATTTTTTAAATTTATTCCTCGGATCCTGAGCTAAGCCCGACGCGTCTTAAGGTGGGACTACGCGACCGCACACCACGTCCAACTACTCGACGACTATGACACCATCAACCACGACCTCGAACCATTCTGGGGCGTCGCACCGCACGTCCTTCGTCAAACTCAAAAAGACTGGGAGAAGCAAGACGGAACCTATACGCTCGCGAGCGAAAACGGGCGTATTCGCGTTGGCGCCCATACGCTTGGCAAGCAAATCGACGAGCTCTTGCCGCGTGCCAATATGCAGATCGATTTGTTGTCCGAGGTCGCGCGGTGGTTGCCTGATTTCCGCGCGACGTTTACTGCCCATGATGGGCCGTATCAATTTATCGCGGCCGAGCTCAAGGAGGCTGCTATCGACGCTCACAAGCATCATACGCGTAAGTGGAGCTGCCTACTTCCGTTCATTCCCTGACTAACTGTAATACAGACCTGGACCAAGAATCACTTCCTCACCGCCCATACGCCGGCTGGCGCGACGGCTGCCCAGCCAACTCTTCTCTCCATATTATCCAAGCCCGCCAAAACTGGGACGTACGCCCAGATATGGAAGCCCGTCACGCAGCCCGCCCGAAAACCTTTATCCACGACCACGTCAAGTCGATGGACCCGTGCCGCCACCCGGACCTCATCCACATCAACGGCTTCCTCGCCGCCCACAGCCAAGGTCCGGGCGTCCGCCGTGTGATCGTCCCGGCGTTTTCGATGTGCACCACGCCGCTGCACAGCGACATTCGTACGATCCCGATCGAGCAGTGGACCGAAGATGTGGGCATCGATCCCGTGTGGGAAGATAAACCCGATGACCGGGTGCTCTGGCGCGGGTCGAACACGGGTATACTGTTTGCTCCGAGTCTGCCTTGGAATTTATCCCAACGCGCGCGGTTGAACGTGCTTGTCAACGAGAAAACGGGCGTTCGAAGCGTGTTGCGTCCGTTGGAGCCCGAGCGGGCTGTTGGACGTCCTGCAGAGGTCCAGTCCAAGGAGATCAACGAGCGGTTGATGGATATTGGGTTTGCGGGCGAGCCGATTCAGTGTGAGGAGCCTGTGTGTACGCAGATGAAGAGTATTTTCGAGTATCGTGGGAAGATGGATTGGTCTGCTGCGAACCGGTACAAGTATATCATGGATGTGAGTTGCCTATCGTCCTTTTTTTAGGGAGCGGGTTTTGATCGAGTTTTTGGGTTAGATTGATGGGAATGGGTGGTCTGCGCGGTTCAAGAGGCTGATGACTACGAACTCGATGATCCTCAAGACTACTATTTTCCCAGAATGGTAAGTGATGTTCTCGGAGGTTGGTTCTTTTTACTAACTATATGTAGGTATATGGATCGTGTTATGCCTTGGGTTCATTATGTCCCTGTTAAAGTTGATCTTACAGACCTCGTACGTTCTTTACCATGCTCCTCTGTGTGCGTTTGAACTAACCGCGCGCGCTAGTATGATATCATGGAGTTCTTCCGAGGCGATGGACAAGGACAGGGCGCACATGATGATCTTGCGCGCAAGATTGGGTTGGCGGGAAAAATCTGGAGCAAGACGTTTTATAGGAAAGAAGACATGATTGCGTATCTCTTTAGGTACGTCCTTCTACGCTCTTTCAACTCATCTCCTTAATACTCACTTTGGCTACATAGATTGTTCCTCGAATACGCACGCGTGATGGACGTGAATCGGGACAATATGGGCTTCCATTTGGATGAGTAGAGCGTCGTCTTTGGTTAGAGTAGATAAAAACGGGGTGGGATAGATGAGCACTTGTTTCTTGCTTTTCGTGTTTGTGCTCTCGAGCGAGCATGTACTGTATGTTGTATGTTGTATTTGAGATAATATAGGCTTGAGGCCTGGTGGTTGTTCTACCCGCACGCGCTTTGCGTGTCCTGACTCCTGACGCAATGTGAAGAACAAGCGTTGCACTCCCCCGTGGGGATCTCCAAGCGCGTCATCTTTTGGAACGTGCAAGGGGGGCGTATGCGACTGGTTACTGCTAAGCGTTTAGACTTTTGAGAGCCAGAATTAGACTACAGCGATGTCTTCTTTGCGCTAAACTGCTGACTCAAGCTCTATGCTATCATAACAAAGCGTTGTGCTCCCCATGGAGATTTTCAGGCGCGTCACCAGCACGCATGTAGTCCTGCACGACACCTTTCGGATGGTGTTTCAGCTTTGCTGGAACAAGCTCTGGACACGAGGTGGCCAGCGCTAGATAGTCTACAGGCGCAGAGACCTAGTACACAAGTCGAGTTTATGCGCATACATGTATTTCTTTCGATTCATTTTACTAACATATAGAAAATAGCTCCGTAAATGCTCCCGTCCAATTCGGCAAACCCATTTCCTAGTTACGTAATCCACAAACTAGAGAAATCCAGTTATTTGCACTTGTTTGTACACCCCTATACCGATTCACCCAGCTCGAATTGTCTCGCCCACGCATACACGACCCCTAATCTCTATATTGTTTCCCCGCGTAGACGTCACTGTTTTGTCCACCTGACCATGTTTGATTTGTGGGGGACTATCCTCGTGCCGTCCTCGGAGGTGGGGAGAGTCGGTTTGGAGGTAGTCAGGTAAACCAGACCCCCTCCTGAGCAGGGGAGAGTAAGTGGGAGGGGGTCTGGGACTGCGAGTCATAACTGGATGCGATGTCCAGATCGATTAGATTTTGGAGTAATGGAGTGTAGACTCCAATTACAACTGATTGTAATCAAACTCCGCTTAACTCTGGACATCGCATCCGAGTATATCCTGCAGGTCCAGACTAGTTTGGAGGTGAGGTGGGAAATGGATCGGGGGCAGATGGAAAGATATAGACATATGGATGCTTCTTGAAAATGTTCTTGTGTCAGTCGTGTGCATCGTGAGGTTCGCTGCATTCATTGCGTAGATGAATGCTGTCGTATAAGATGCTGGGAATGAACGTACTCGACCGAATCACAGTCCCCTTCATCTTAAGAAACTTGGTCAGATACCCCTCTCAATTTGGTGTCATTGTTCTCTAATAGTTCTCCACTTCGTCTCACTATTTGGCAGAGCATATTCTGAAACCCACGCTTTCGGTCTAAATACTAGTGAATAAAACCATGAGCGAAAAGCCCGATATGTACGTGAATATCCATCTCTTCCTCCAGAACGATGACTGAAACCCAAATGCTTCTTGTCATAGATCAGAATCGTTAGTTTATAGTAATAATGAGTAGGATTCAGCCTTATCCAAGTTATTTCCATTGCCTTTTCTGACGACGGAGAGAACAGAGTCAGATGCCGAGGAATTGTAAACCGCAAGACAAAGAGACTCGGGGACCCTGACACTACTGAAGAAAAGGTCCCAGCGAAAGCTGCGGTGGATAGGGCGAAGGAGCGGAAGAGGCTCGAGGAGCAGAAGAAATTAGAAGAGCAGAAGAAACTTGAGGAGCAGCGGAACGGTCTAGAACCAGACGAACAAGGCACACCAGTTGAAGACTTTAGTGAATCGGACGAGCACTCCAGCGTGCCGGACGAAACCCCTAGTGAACAGAGTCCTACAGAGGAGGCGAGAAATCAGGGAACGCGGTAGGCGTAGAACCGGCGGTTCGCAAATACTAGTGATTAAATAGTTGATTTGTATGTTAGCCAAGCTTGTGTCTGTGACGCATATAGTGTTTTCCGAGCAGTTAAACTGTATCAATACAGGGGTGGGGTGGTTGGCCATTAAGCAACCAGAGTGTTCAGAGCAAGATTGGCCTCGACGGTGACTATTTACACAGAAGGCATTACGAAGCAAGAGGCTTCTTGATCGGAACCAGAATCCCAAAGGGTACATCCAAGACTTTCTGAAAACGTCGATAACTATACGCTATCCCTACGAATCTTCTGAATATTTTGTATTTTCTTCTACAACTCAGATATCCCGAAGATACTTATTTTGTCTGCTTCAGCTCTGGCGCTTTGATTCGAAATTCGCTTAGAACAAGGTTCATGCCGTGAGCACACACGCATATAGTATATGCGCTAGATCCGTATATTATTGGGCAGGGGATCTGAGATGTAGACGATATCGGAATCCCCAGACGAGGCTGGCATGCTAGCATAGCAACACATCATGACAGCACAACACGGGCGATAGTATACAAGGCGCCGACAGGAAAGGCTTAAGCAGCCCACCACCTCTGTCTTGTCACTTGAGCTCGGCCATCCTTCCCTCGATTTCAATAGAGCAACAGAAGTCATTACGACTAGAACAAAGTAAAGGCCTGGTCACAACTCTTATAGAAGCTAGTGTATACCTAAATATGGGCGAAGAAGCGTACGTGAACTCGTTATCGTGCCACATGCTACTGGCGACCTTGTCCTCACCAAGATATCACTCCTAGATCAAGTCAAGCTTACCAGAATAGCGAGTATGAGCCAAAAGTCTATTACCTTAAAACCTCTTCTCAAGTCGACATGTACAGGTATAGAGCCCGAGGGATGTCAAATTACGGGATAGCCAAGGGTGGGAACAAGCAGACGCAGCAAGAATTAGCCCAATGGCGCAGAGAAATAGAGCGAGAGAGTCAGAATGGACAGGGAGGCCAGGGTGGACAAGGCAACCAAGGTGGACAGGGGGATCAGGGTGGACAAGGTAATCAAGTTGGACAAGTAAATCAAGGTGGACAGGGCGGCCAAGGCAGTCAGGATGGTGAGAGTGGGGGCGAGCACAGTGTGGAAGAAGCCAGTGATGTTGCAAGTCATTGAGTTCGTTGCTCTTAGGTCGGAGCGCTTAATAAATAAATGAATAAAGTCGTGTTTTCCCTTTGGGCTTAGTCACGCGCTGTGCTTGCTAAGTTATGTAAGGTCCCGATCTCAACAGTGTGTATGGTGGGCAAGCGCCAAGACCGGGTCATTCAACGCGATATGATTGGTGAACCGACGTCACAGAGTCAATGATCGACGCCATGTTCCGCCCGCTATATAAGCCTGCTCGATGATCGATTATTCAACAGCTACAACGACCATGCAGAACGGAAACACTGAACGCCAGCCTTTGCTGCCCCCACCGCAGACTCGACATGACAGCCAAGTCAATGAAGAGGCTATTGACAGCGTCCTGCAACGGCAAGAGATTCGATCTCGAGATAGCCCATTAGCTGCCATGGTCATTGTAAGTTTCAGGGCATTGCATTAGACATTTTCTCACCTCATTCTCATATAGGTGCCGCTTGTGGTATGTTGGTTGGAAATGTTGCCACAACTTAGCTCACATTCAATCTAGGTCATTGTGGTGTATACATGGTACATCGTCTTCTCCTCCGACCTTGACAAGCTTGGCTTCTTTGCCGCCCACCCACCGCTACAAACACTCGCAGTGCTATGCTTTGCTATGGGAATTCTTACTCTCCAGCCTACACTCAGCTCTGCCTCCAAAGAAGCCGGCCGCACCCGTCACCAACTCTATCAGCTCGGGCTTGGCGTACCTTTTATCCTTTTTGGATCTCTTGCCATTATATATCATAAGCAGAAGATGGGGTGGGCGCATTTTACGAGCTGGCATTCGGTAAGATATTATGAGTTCAACCTTCATATTGATGACTAACAAATTTGTAGCGCGTTGGGTTGACTACGCTGATTCTACTGGTTAGCGCACACCAAGTCCAGTGTGCTTCGCTCAAAGCTCACCTATTCAATTTGACAGGTGATCCAAGGTGCGGCTGGTGCAGCTTCCCTTTGGGGCAAGGGTGCTGCGGTGGGCGGTGAGGAACGTGGCAAATCTCTCTGGAAGTGGCACCGGTAAGCCGATCAGCGCTTGCTCTTCTATATTATTTTTTTTATCCAAGTCTTGACCTGCGTTGTAGTCTATCAGGCTACATTGTCCTTCCGATGCTGCTCCTCACGATCGCTCTGGGGGGCTCCAGTACGACCTGGGCAAAGTCAAACATCCCACTACCCGGAAAGATTGTAGTGTATTACATTGCGCCTATCGTTGCCGCTATCGGGCTGTGGGCACGCGTAAGGATCCATAAGATGCCTCAGTTGGGATTCAACTAATCAAACAGGGAGAAACATATCCTGCTGAAACGGAGCTGGAGACTAACGGGTTTGGACATTGGTTTTGTTACATCTATCTTTTGTATTCATAGTATAACTACGAGCTGCTCCAAGACCTTAGTGGATTTTGAAACGTATACACGCGTACAAGGATACCAACGGTTATAGTTGTTGGCCGAATTGCTGTGAATTGCTCGACACCCTCAAGATAGACGGGGTATATGCGCATGTTTTTACACCCTTTTAGCCTCAAGCACTAATTATGACGCCATAGATCATGAGCAAATGCAACTCATACAAAGCTCAGGCAGTGTTTGTAACTCGCAAGGATGGGCGCCGAGTTATCTCGACTCTGCACAACACACCGCTGTCTTGGAACTCAAGCTGAACGAACAGTTGAAAAGGCATTCTATTCCTAAAACCCATACAAAACCCAAGAGTCCGTATTAAAAACTTGAAACCCACGAGCCTTTAACCCGGGAAAACATGCAGTAGCCCGCCATTTTTGGCCTGAACCGAAACTGCAACCCTAGTTGACTTAGATCATGTCGTCGTAGGTGTAGCACAAGCGTCCGCCGGTAAACTTGGTGTACCTGTCGGTGAAGTTGCCAGTAGTGCTCATGACTTGCTCGACCGGGACGTCCGCGGTTTCCATGCCAGAAACGGGGAGGAGATCCTTGGTGGTCGCATAAGGCCAGGGCATGCCTAAGTCCAGCCAGTGCTTAGTATAGAACGATGGTTGAGCGTGAATAGAGCGACTTACCGGTCGGGAACTCATCGAAGCGGTCCAAGACCTGGACGGTTCCGCCAGAGAAGGAGCGAGCGTTAGCGGGGCGGCGAGCTTGCCACTTGGCCCAGATACGATCGAGTTGCTTTAAACAATCACCAATATATAAGTAATAATTTTGGACTGAATTCATAGTGCACTCACCGCGTGATAGATCCAGAAGAGAGGGTCAGAAGGAGTAGGCGAGGGATCAGACATATCACTAGATCACCGAGTCTCTTCAGTATTTGGAAGCGTGACGTGAAAGCGGAATATAGCATACCCTCCCATGCTCAAGTGGACAGCGTTGTGTAAGCCCTGGGCGCGAGGTCCCTCGACAGCAGCGCCGAATGCGTTAAAGTCGCCCTCGAACGACTCGATGAGAGTGTTGATCGCAGCGGGCGAAGCGGTCTCGTTGGCCCACTTGTCCTTGTTCGGATACTCGAAGGGGAAGATGTAGTTGATACGGAAAGGCTACATGCAACCGTCTGTTAGCGAGCTTTGAGGGAGTGGGAGAAGTATAGAGAGCTCACCTGAGGAGTCCACTGGCGGCGAATGATGTGTGGGACGGGGTAGGCACGGATGGCTTTAGAGAATGCACCATCCTTGATCACCCAGTCGTTCGCTGCGGTACCCCAAGTGCCGATGCCGTAGGTCGGGTTGGCATCGAAAATGGGCGACTTGGAGAAGTCGACGGCATCTGAAACGCGAGATCGGTTTTAAGGTTAAAAGCATAGGGGAGAGGTAGTGCTTACCCTTGGTGAAATCCCAGTAAGGAATGGTGCCTTTGAACTGGCATTTGTCCTTCATCTCTTTCTCGAATGCATCAATGTACCAACGGTGCCACGGGAAGAACACTGAAGATTTTTTGTTAATATTGTAAGGTATATGCGGCATACGTGGTACTCACAGGCGGTAACGTGCGTCTTGACGTTGCTGTCCATGTGCAAGTACACCCAGTCATCATAGAGCGACGAGGTTGAGTTAATGAGAGAAATGCCACCAGCAATGCGGGTCTTGGTAAGCTTGGTGCCATGCGGCATGCTGCTCAGGCACTAACGATTCGGAGTATATGCGTTAGTCTTATGAAAGTATCTGATAGCAGTAGTAGGCTCACGTTAATTGCACGGACGAACTCGGTCTTTTCAGCAACCGACAGAGTGCGGTACTCCTTGCGGACCGCGGGGTT
>WSTJ01001310.1:0-13538 GCA_019623705.1 Ceratobasidium sp. 428 | reverse complement strand
GCACAAAAATAACGATAACATCATAATGAAAACGGCTGATCTTACAGCCAATGCCGCGGCAACCGCCCCTGGACTCGCCCGCAGATCACCAGCACGTGTGTGCCGACACTAGCCTCAAGGCATTGCATCGTGTGTTACAGGGCGGGCCTGCTTGCTTGTCCTCGTGGTTATCGAAAACGGTAATCTTGACTTTCTTGGTGATCTTACCCTTTTTATAGACGGCCAACTCGGTGGGCTCGGAAGACGTTATTGTATAGCCCATGCAATGACGATTGAATGGACGGCAATACGAGTCCAGGGGGTGAATATAATTAAGTGCCAGTGGGTGATGTGATCGAAAGTCTTCATGTCAGCGTATTGACGTCAAGTGCCTACCTCAATAGACGCTGGTCGTGTCTGAAACTTCTCATAGAAAGGGAAGCGTCTATCATCATGCGGATGTAGAGTACCATAGTATCACAGTGTAGTTTGACAATAGATGCGCCCTCGTAAGCGATCTCGAATAGTTTAGAGCAAGCCCAATGTTAGTTAACTGCCCTATCCCAAGCCCCCTATAGGCATAGGCAGCTGTCTAGCTGATTTGAGGGTACAGCTGAGAGTCGTATGAATGCATGATAGTCGCACCAAAATACGAGGCGCATAGAAATTTCAGTTGTTTCTTCTTGAATTTTCTTTTGTGAAAAGGAATACTATCGTTGCTAAAGACACACAATCACGTTGCGGCTCAATGCTTCAAGGTGAATAGCTGAACTTGCTACGAATGCGAACAACGCGAAATGAGAAACGAGCAGCCTTGAAGCTTATTGAAGGAACTCGCTAGAAGAGAGTTAGGAAGTCTCCTATTGGTTGAGCCAAAGATTTACCCTATCTATTGTCTTGAAGCAACCCCATAATATACACCGGCGTAACTTTGGGACCTCAGCTCATAATCACTGTATCAAGGATTTCAGCTCTGTCCTGGAAGCAAGATCACGAGCTACGGAAATCAGCATCCTGATTTGAGACAAACGCGATTTTCAGCAATCCCGAAGGCAACGACAATCTGAGAACAAACGAATCCACCGCATACACCCTTGGCTGCCTCTTTATTTCCACTCCGCCGGATCAACGGTGGATTTTGTAGAGCAATGGCAATCCCACATTTGTTCGGCCGTATATGCGTGATTGGCACCCGATCTGAACTTTACCCTGAGATTGCTCGACGCTAATGATGTTATGCACTCTTTTTTAGGACCGCTCTTGCTTCAGCTCTCTTTCTTTTGGTAGTGTTTTTTTCGTGTTCTCGATTGAAGGGCTAAACGGCGGAGTCGTTATCTGGACGAAAGGGGATTGCCGAATTATAACTTAACAATCAAGCAAATACCATATCATATAGAAGTGTTGGTGATGAAAAGCGTACACACGATAGCATGTACTCTGACTGTGGCACTATTCCAGTACACATTCAATTGGTTAAGTATTTCACTCGACCGAAGGACGCGCAAGGTGCCGACGACAGCATTGCATGATTGCCTCTACGTTAACCAGGGAGTAGCCCTGTCTCAGTTCGAGGAGTGCTATAGCTCCCGCGACGTGGCCGATTGAATGCGAAGTCGTGCGGGGTCGAGTTCTCGACATTCAACGCCACGTTTGGCAAGACCGACCACGCGAATCTGTCAAGCAGAAACCTGACTGTCAACAGAGAGCAGCGACCCTCGAAAGCCTATTCCTCATCAGATCAGTCCGAAGCCATGTCAAAGGCCGAACTGGCTCTACTTGTTCGGCCGGATGGACAAATCAGCTCATTTAGTGTGCGCGTTTGTTCGACATCGATGACGTACATTATGTGTGTCTAGCCCCTCACAAAAAAAGATTGAATGTCAGAAGAGCGGTTGGGAGGACTGGTAACTTGGTATGCTTGGATGCTTGGATACTCGCTCCGAGTATGTCCCGATGTTAAATACAGGCACCACTGCAGAAAATAGGACCATCAAACAACCCCGCCTAACTCCGGTGTCCGGTTGTCCAGGCAGTTCTCCAAAAGAGGCAAACCAGTTTTTGAGATTACTCAGCTGTTCCTATAATTTCAGTCGAGCTTTGGCGGAAACGACAAGTGGCTGCAAGAAGGTAAGCTGAAGGTAATGCCGAGAACTCAATCGTAAGAACAACACAGCCTCCCGATGCAGGTACTGCTCGTTACTTCAAGTTCCTGGTATGGGAGTACATTCCATCTGCATTTGGTCGAGCCCACGCAAAACTTTCAGCCTTTACACCGGAGTTCAGTACACCTAATTTTAAAGGGCTGAAACTGAGTTGGGTTAGACGTGTGTCGAGCAGTCCAATAGCTGAGGACAGTGGGGTATTGTGATATAAGCTTGGCGTATCCGGGGCTTTCTTGAGGAGCGGCAAAAGTGTACATCCAGCCTTTCATCATAAAGTTCAGCCTAGGAACGCTCACAGTTTTCGTGTCTTGACTAGTCTACAACGTACCAACGATACGGCCTCGGAGGTCCGAGCAAACTCGCGTCCATTTGTATCGCCTGAGATGGGCTTTTGAGTGTATTTTGACGGAAATGAAAAGACTTGACAGGATCCTGGCCCGAGGAGCGCCGGTTGAAACCTACCGTTCGAATGGCGACCATTGAGTGAATGTCGTGGGCATGAGTAAAGGTGTGAGGCATAGGTGTGTGGTGGGAGAGAGAAATGACATTTGCTTTAGTAGACCTCGAGCATGCTGGGAAATTATTTGCAGGGGTGATAGGCGCCTACGGAAATGGTGCGGAATCAGGATACCGTGCTAACATACCACTAAGCACGATAACGTCATGTACATGAAGAGTAGAAAAGAAGCAAAGATAGTGGTAGGCATCTCTAATCGTAGCGTGATACCTGAATCTGTTTTACTGAGCAATACCTTGAGATCTAAATGAGACTAAAATTGCATAAAGATAAGTAACTCCTGAATAAAATGTAATGGAGCTGGATACGTAAAAGCTACGTTCTAGATATGAGAAGGCTGGGAATGCCATATTGGAGACAAATTAGCTATTTGGGAACTTATATACCGGTCTTGGAACATTTGACCTATTTTCGGCTTTGATTTATTTGCTCTTGCTTACTATCGATAGTCACGAGATTACCAGCCCCAGGAGATTACCAACTGGGTCTCAAACTGCGCGAATCTCCACCAAACTTTCGCAGATAGTCACAAACGAGTGCAGGAAGACACCGCGCTCTTTTGTTTGGCGAAAATCCATGAGTTACGAGCGGAATAGTCAAGTTGGTAATCTCATGGGGGCGGTAATCTCGTGACCATCGATAGTATTAGCTTATCAGCAAACGCAAACACACTCGAGCCTCATCTCAACAACCATCATGCCATCTGAAGCCAACGTCTTCAAACGACTGCGCATGCGAAGCCAGGCTATGCTACCGCAGCGGTTCAAAGTTTCTCCTCGATGAGCTGTGCGAATTTTCGTTGTCTCGACCTTGCGCGCGTCGCGAGGGATGATCGCCAATTGGCAATTGGGGAGTTGTTCTTGGGTTTAAATTGCTGGGCCATAGAATGCGCAAAGCACTCTCGCCTCTCGTGCTTTTTCTGTCTCGAACTCTTTTAATATAAGCTTGGAACTATGATTATCGTTGACAGCGACAAATCGACCTTGTCTCATCCGTCTCGACATACTTCGGCTGACGATGCTAGTGTTGTTCGATCAAGTGCGGCTTCAAATCCAGAATATTATAATAGCACCCATAGTCTCGACTCCTTTCCATTCGCTGAGGATACTGCCGGGGATGATACCACCCTTCCCGAGTACTCTCCTCGCGCGCGTCCTCCAGTGAACGATGATCGTCGAGCTGCGGTGTATAATGACGTGCGCTGGAATAGATCATTGGTTGACGAAGCTGGACCGAGCTCTTGTGAGTGTATCGGCGTATTCATATAGAGCAGAGCCTGATGAACTTGTGCAGCAGCAAATCGGCTGGACACCAGACCTCAATCACAGCTCCCGACATACGGGCAGCTATCTGCGAGCGATATCGACGCAAAGTTTGGAAGTGATGGGCGTCTACAAGTTTCATTTGATGGTCGTTTCTTGCGGAAACTCCCGGATACGTATGGAGAGCCGGTAGAGGAACTTGGGATCGATAAAGCTGGGTTTTTGGATGCCCCGAGGATGAACGTAAACATCATGATTGTCGGAAGTCGAGGTAAGCCTAATCCTTCATCTCATATAAACGGTACTCATTTATGGTTTCGACAGGTGATGTCCAGCCATACCTAGCACTTGGCCAGAAACTTCAACAATACGGCCATGCAGTCCGTCTCGCAACACACGAGACATTCCGCCAAATGGTGAAGGACGCTGGCTTACGATTCTTCAATATCGGGGGTGACCCACACGAGCTGATGAGCTATATGGTTCGCAATCCAGGGCTTGTCCCGGGTTTCGAAAGTCTTAAGAATGGAGATATTGGGAAGAAGCAGAAGATGGTTGCCGAGGTAAATACTCTATACACGATCAAAAGCTGCTGGCTCATCAAGACTTATAGATACTAGAACGGTGTTACCTATCGTGTATCCAGTCAGACGACGAGCAAGACGGTGGAATGGCGTTTGCCGCAGACGCGATTATTTCCAACCCACCGACGTTCGCACATATCCATTGCGCCGAGGCGCTGGGTATCCCTTTACTATTGTTGTTCACGATGCCCTGGTGTGCAACCGCCTCATTTCCCCACCCGCTCGTCAACATCAAACAGAATAACCAGACGGAGCCCACGATGGCAAATTACTATTCGTACGGGCTTGTGGATATTGTGACTTGGCAGGGGTGAGTGTTCCCATTCCGCCAGATGGTTGCTTCAATTATTTACTTGATGTTTAGACTCGGTCGCACTATTAACAAATTCCGAATGAAACGATTGAACCTTCCGTATCTTACTACTCAGTCCGCCGTTGGAATGCTTGAACGTTGTGGAATTCCTTGGACATACTGCCTTTCTCCGGCTCTCGTGCCTAAGCCTCGCGACTGGATGTCTCACATCGGTATGTACCCTACTTCGACTGTCTTTAGAGTGGTACTCATACGGTCATTCGTAGATGTTGTTGGGTTCTATTTTTTGGACTTAGCAAAAGGATACATCCCACCAAAAGAGCTACAAGAATTCTTGGACGCTGGAGAACCTCCTATCTACATTGGGTGAGCCTCCTTCCGTGCTTTCCAATCTCATAAACCAACCCCATTACAGGTTTGGATCCATCGTCCTAGACGACCCACAACAAATAACTAGTATATAGCCGTTTCTTCCCAGAACCTGCTTCAATTTCTCGCTCATCTATCGTTCCATAGAATCAGTCCTGGGTGCTATCTCACAATCCGGCGTTCGCGCCATCGTCTCTCCTGGCTGGGGCGGGCTCGACGAAAACATGATCAAAGCCGCGGGACCAAATGTATTTGCGCTCGGGAACGTTCCGCACGATTGGTTATTTGAGCGTGTGAGCGCTGTATGCCATCATGGTGGTGCCGGTACGCCGATCAAGGATTCTAAAAGCGGCCGGGGAATTAATTATACGAGTAGGGACGACAGCGATTGGGCTCAGATGCGGAAAACCCACGATCATCGTTCCATTCTTCGGAGATCAACCCTGGTGGGCCGCCCAAGTCGCACGACGCGGCGCCGGGCCACCTCCGATCTATCCCGGGCGGCTTACAGCTGAAGCGCTTGCTGCGGCTATTCGAATTGCGCTTTCGCCCGAGACGAGGGAGGCTGCTATGAGAGTTGGGGAGATGATTAGGGAGGAGGTGAGTACTTGGATGAGTGGATGCAAGGATGGTGGGTCAACGAGTGGGGGTGGGCTGTAGGATGGAGTGAACAACGGAGTCGAGTCATTTCATCGACATTTACCTTTGCTTACCATGCGGTGAGTCTTGAATCCTGATATTGATCAGCAAGTCAGTGATGGTTTATTATTTGAAAGATGTGATCTCAATCCGAAACGGGTAGCCGTTTGGTATTCGCCTAGTCTCAAGCTGCGCCTGAGCGCGTTTGCCGCGCAAGTGTTGTCCGAATGCGGAGAAATTGATATCAACAAACTTGAATTACATCGTAAGTTTCACTTTCTCTCCACTCTACTTACAACTAAGGTCTTGTCCTAGGACCTTGCGAGTATGATACGCACGTCGCAGCATCTGATCCGTTGACGGGTACTGTCGCCCCCGCAATGAAGATTATGAACGACTTTGGAAGAGGGGTTGCTAAATTGCCCACTTCAAGACCCGACAAAGGAGTATTGAAGATTCTGGAAGCTGGAACGCTTGGTGAGTTACTCTTTCAGTCGATTTCATCCATAACTCATCATGGTATCATCCGATAGGCGGGCAGAGCTTGTTCCAGAGTGCAACGGAGGGATTCTATAATGCTCCCAAGCTTTACGGAGGCGGAGTTCGCGAACTTGGGAAGGTAAATGGTGTCGGGTCTGGGTTGGTTGAGGGAGGAAAGGTACGTAGCCTCCTCGGTTGTCCCGGATGCCCGTATAAATTGGCTATTCAGGGGCTGGTGTATGGATTGTACGACGGTTTTACGGATATGGTCAGGAAGCCTGCCGAGGGGTATGTAGAAAACGTAAGGTCTGAAGCTGTCTGGGTTGGTGGCCGTGCTAACTGTTGAGTTATAGGGAGTTGTGGGTGCCGTTGCAGGAGTTGCAATTGGCTGTGAGTCACTAATATGTTTCCCCTTGTAACTTACGTTTACTGAGACACAAATAGCCTCAAATTGCGTGATGAAACCTATCGCTGGGTTGATGGCGGCCTTCTCACTCCCTATGGAAGGCACAGTCAAGGACGCAAAAACCCTATTTCGGAGGCAAATTGGAAAGGAGAGACGAGCGGCGCGGTATGCCGAGGGTATTGTTGCGTCGAAAAAGGCTACTCAAGGAGAACGGGACGTGGTGATTAAGGCGTTTAGTGAACATACAGCTAGGAACTGGGTGGTGGATAAGAAAGGCAAAGGGAAGGGAAAGGAGAGGGAGAAGGGATCGTGGTGAGAGTTGTTTGTAGGAGTTTCTGTGTCGTAGTGATGCTGAAGTTCCGTGATTTATTCTCGAGATGTTGCAAGGGTGTGTACTATAACTGGAGTTTAATGGATCTATTGAGCCGATTTTCTTGGCATCACAGCCTCGCTCTTCGATACGTCAGCAACACCGATCTTCGCAGTATTGACCATGCCTAATCCTGCCCGAGGAAGGGATCACTGAGGCAATGCAGTGCTGCCGCGGCTGATGATCAAACTGCGGGGACCTCGTGGCGCAGTTCGTTCGGCGATATATAGTTAGCCCGTCAACAACCTCTCCACCACCCCCACTATGATTATCCTAGGCGACGACAAGAAACCCAAAAAGGTCGATGAGAGCGTTCAAGATAAATCGACTCAGCCTGCGCCGGTGTCAGACTTGAGAGATAACTTGGACCGGGAAGACCATGCTCAGACACTTGCGAGTTTGAATCCCTATCGGCCTACCTCGACAGAAGAATCGGCCCCTCCAAGATACGAAGATGTTGCGCCGAGCTCGTCTTCGGCTGGACCGTCAACTTCGAGGAACGAGAAAGATATGGCGAGGTTGTCGCTTCAGTCTCAGTCGTCTAGTACCAGTGCGTTGTATTATCTCTTCGAAATTGACCAGCGTGTTCTAATTATGCCATAGCGAATTCTTCAGAAATTGACATGAAAGATCCTATGAGTCTCGCCGCACTGGAAGCTTCACCAGCTTTTCAACCCGATGGCCGATTTCAGGTCTCAATCGACGCCCAATCTTCTAGTCTGCCAAGGGATTATCGTTCCCCGGTAGAAGAACCTGCGATTGACTTGGATGGATTCAAAAATGCTCCGCCTATGAACATCAACATTATGATAGTAGGCAGTCGAGGTCGGTATGAGCTTACAATACTGATGAAAGGACCACTAAACTCTGATGTTTAGGCGACGTTCAACCATACCTTGCCCTCGGGCAACGTCTCCTTGACCATGGCCATACCGTCCGACTCACAACTCACGAAACGTTCCGACAATCCGTCAAGGACGCCGGCCTACGATTCTACAACATCGGTGGAGACCCGCACGAGCTTATGAGTTATATGGTTCGGAACCCGGGGCTCATGCCGGGCTTTCAGAGTTTGACGAACGGTGATATTACGAAGAAGCAGATGATGGTGGCCGAGGTGAGTAGCGCTCTATGTAAATGACCTGGTTGGAAGTTTAAGCTTTTTGCTTTGGAAAGATGCTTGAACGATGTTGGCGTTCGTGTTACGAACCGGACGAACTTTCGGAGGGCGGCAAGAGCTTTGCCGCCGACGCAATTATATCCAACCCTCCGACATTCGCTCATATCCACTGCGCCGAGGCTTTGGGTATTCCGCTTTTGATGTCTTTCAGTGAGTGCTTAAGATTCAATTGGTCGAACCCGCTAAAACCGGCAATATACAGCTATGCCATGGACGCCTACGACCGCCTTCCCTCATCCACTCGTCAACATTCGGGAATCTTCTGCTGAACCGAGGACGACGAATTATCTAACCTATGGACTGGCGGACGTAATGACCTGGCAAGGGTAAGTATCCCTCCACCTCCTCTGTGCTCAAGGCAGATATGACTGAACTATTCGTACTTATCAGTCTTGGCCATACAATCAACAAATTCCGACGAAAACGACTTGCACTCCCAGCTCTTTCCGCGGTCTCTGGAGCTGGAATGTTGGAACGATGTAAGGTGCCGTGGACGTATTGTCTGTCGCCCGCGTTGGTTCCGAAGCCCGAGGACTGGATGAATAATGTCGGTTAGTCGACTTGGTTTCTGGTGAGGGGTGGACTTGACGAACTGTATGCGGGGTAGATGTCGCTGGGTTCTACTTTTTGGATCTTGCAAGGGATTATACTCCCCCACCGGAGTTGGAGGCGTTCCTCAATAAAGGGGAGCCGCCTATATATATCGGGTACGCGAAGCATCTTATATATCAATTCATATATACTGACAATGCATCTGGCTGCAGATTTGGATCGATCGTCGTTAAAGATCGAGCAGAAATGACCCGTACGTCCTTCTACTTGCTCATCTCCTGTTTCGTTTAGCCAATACGAACATCGCACAGATACTGTCCTATCCGCCGTCGCCCAATCCGGTCTACGCGCCGTCATCTCAGCCGGCTGGGGCAGTCTCGATGCTGACATCATGCGCGATCCAGATGTATTATCCAAAGCTGGAAATCCGGATATATTTGTTTTAGGAAACGTACCCCATGACTGGCTGTTTGAGAGGGTTTGTGCGGTTTGTCACCATGGCGGAGCTGGTGAGTTTGTTTCGCTTTTGATTTTGGGATTTTAGGAGAGGAGGGGCGCTAACGTGGATTTTGGGTAGGAACGACGGCGATTGGGTTGAGGTGCGGGAAGCCGACTATCATTGTCCCGTTCTTTGGAGACCAGGTGGGTCGAATTTGGAGCGAGCAATGGGATCAATTTACATATTTTCCTTTTTTTCTTTCAGCCATGGTGGGGGGCGCAAGTTCACGCACGAGGCGCCGGCCCCGCTCCGATCGTTCAAAAACCGCTTCAGGCGGCTACATTGGCCGAAGCGTTCCGGTATACGTTGAGGGATGACGTTAAAAGGGCCGCCGAGCAGGTTGGGGTGACAATTAGGAGTGAGGTAAGTAGGAGTTAATTCGTGACTGAGCGACGTGACTGAGAATTGTTTATTGGGCAGGACGGTGTGGGAAATGGTGTAGATTCGTTCCATCGACATTTGCCACTTTTGAATATGCGGTGAGTTGGATGTATGCGCTCGGAAGTTGCACAGGATTAATTATAAGGCTCACTATTTAGATGTGATCTGGATTCGAACCGTGTAGCGACGTGGTACTCTCGGTCACACAATCTCCGGCTGAGCGCATTCGCAGCTCAAGTTCTTGCGGAAAATGACATTATTGATATTAACAAGCTTGAGCTACACCGTAAGTTTCTATACTTTACTGTGCACCCACGCAAATAAATTCTTATAAAACGGCGTTAAGGTCCGCGAGAATATCTCACCCATGGTGAATGGAACGATCCCGTATCTGGGACGGTCGCTCCGTTGTTGGGTATCGTTGGAGATTTGGGAGTAGGCGTAGGTCATTTGTTCACTACTCGTCCAGAGAAGGGTGCGATCAAACTTGTGAGGGCCGTACCGGATGGTAAGTGCAATTTAGCATCATGTTTTGTTCAGAAATGCTCAGCTTGTGATTTTGATAGGTATTCGCAGTTCATTAGAGGGGCTGCATCAGGGTCTGAAAAATTCGCCGAAGATATACGGTGGTACGGTGCGAGAGTCGGGCAAGGTCTCTGGGTTTAGAAGTGGGATGAGGGAAGGTGGAAAGGTTCGTATAAAATTATTTGAAGATAATCTTATACTGAACGCGGTTTTTGATAGGACTTGGTTCATGGTTTCTATGATGGGTTTACAGACCTTGTTCGAGAACCAGTGAACGGGTTCAAGCAGGCGGTAAGTTTAGGCAGCTTGACCTATTGAAATCCTTTTCTAAACGAGTACAAAAGGGTGTCATTGGCGCAGTTGGCGGAATTGTTACCGGCGGTAAGTTGCCCACTTTTATTTAGAATCTCGACTCTAACAGTATCTTCCAGCAATGAACGCAGTTTTAAAACCCTCAGCCGGAATAGTCGGACTCTTCACACACCCAATCGAAGGAACAGCCGCAGCGACCCGAAAACTCCTAGCTAAACCAGCCAAAGAGCGCCACGCGACACGGTACGCAGAGGGTTTGGCAGCTTATAAAGCTAGTACCGAAGCTCAGCGCAAGTGGGTATTGGGAGCCTTCGAGGCACGCAAAGGGAAATGGAAAGGAAAGAAAAAAGCGATCACGCAGGGAGAGTGAGATGGACTTTTTGAGATTTACAGGTGCAGTGTTTGTGCGTGATTGGAAAGGGTCGAGGAGGTGTTAGGTGCATCGCCACATTTGATGATCTGCGCTTGACATTGACAGTCTCTGGTCGCTTAATCTTGTTGCTGTATTTTTGGGACTTGACTGCTGAAATTTCTAGGCGATGAATCCGAATAAACTTTTGTTTCTTGCTGTTTGAACCTCCGAACGTATCTTGACACATTTATTCTAAGCGCTCTCGTCGACGCAACTCATCACGGCGAAATCTTGAGGAGTCCTCGCACCAGTGCTGTGAAGCTCTCAAAACCGAGTCTAACTCTACGTGAATATGCTAGTGGAGCTTGTCCCTCGATCCACCGGTGGATGCTTAACATGTAAAAGACGGTGAGTTGAAGCATCTATATATCGGGCTCTACTCCTATACGGTTTCTGAACATAGTGCCTCTTACGTAGGAAGAAAAAGTGCGACGAGACCAAACCGTGTTGTAGACGATGCCTCGGTGGTGATTTTCGATGTCTGGGTTACGAGGATCCGGCGCCACAGTTCTCAAATCGGAACAACCTCGAGCAAGACGTAATAGCGATACCTGAGGTTCCTCCTGCGCTGTTTTCGAGCGAGAGGCCAGAATACGAGGTTGAAATTATTCGTTTACCAGTAAGTCAAGTGTTTTATCAGTCGTTCAATCTCTATCAATCTTGCGTTTGATTTTTCCACGTCACTCCAGGAGACTCAAAGATATTGGTATTCTACCTCTCGAACTCAGACTATCCCCCGGCTCATCATTCCCTCTAATTTCGAGATAAATCCGGCCGCACTCAGTGACATGTACTCGCTTATAGTCGCACAATGTGAGTCTTTCCCGGAACCTATCAACACTACCATCTCATTTCTTCATTTGGTAGATGCAAGACTTGCTCCTAGGATCATATTTCGACCATTTCGATTCTCTATTGAAGCTAGTGTGATACACGAGATTGAGGGGTCGAAGATGAAGCTCTGGGCTCTGTATCTTGGTGCCAAAATCACTCAAACGCTCCTGGGTGATCGGGACGAAAACTATGGTAGCTTAGTGGAGCGGTTTCACGAACGAATAAGAACTGTGCCGATTCTAGTCGAAATGAGTGCTTCAGAGCTCGGCTTGCGTCTATCTTGTTTGCAGGACGTAAGTGCCCCCCGTCTTCAACTTCTTATCATAACTCAACATTTATTCTGTTAGCTGATGAATTTTGCTATCATGATCTTTGACTCTCGAGCCGGATACCATCTATTTAAAGCGACCGTTCCGATCTTTCTCCAACTTGCATCGCAATACCCCTATCTCTGGTCTCAAAACTCAACTATATCACTATTCCACGCACTCTACTCACCACAATACCATATTCGCAAATTCGTTCTTTGGGACACAATGGCATCCCTAGCTTTCGCCTCGCCTCCAGTCTTGCAATACGATACGCAACCGACGTTCAACTGTAGCCTTCCAAAAGCCGATCCAGTTCCTGAAAAGATCTTGGAGTGGGTGTACGGTTGTCCTCAAATGATGGTAATGTTTATTGCCAAAATCAACGGATGGAGGATAGGTGGGCTTGGATCAGGTGTGGATTATTGGAGAGAGTTGGAGAGGAAGTTACAGGTTTGGGTGCCAGTGGTGGATCGTGCAGACGATTCGACAGGAAGAGTTATGCGGTTGGCGGTTCAGGAGGCGTGGCGGCATGCCGTACTTATTTATCTATATATGGTGAGCTCTGTAACCTATGTAATTTCGACTAGGGCTAGCTCTAATGCCATGTGAACAGGGAATATGTCAGACCGATTCTACAGATCCTCGCGTCGAACTGGCTGTTGAACAGGTTGTGCAATTAGCTTCGACCGTTACTTCAGGGAATTTACTAGAGAACCACCTATTTATGCCATGTCTCATACAGTAGCCGCCAAAACTGATCAAAAAAAATGATGTCAGCAAAAGATCAGGTTACCACACCAGATACTGTATATATATAAATGTGTAAAATATACTTTTAAATAGCCCTGCATACGGGCTACCCAACGCATACAAGTTGATACAAATCGCTCAGAAACTCACAGAGATATCGTTGAAACAGTCTTGCAAATCTTTTTGACCAGTTCTGTAATGTGACATCTATGGTTTTAGTATACTACCCAGTACTTCCCAACCAGGCTGGCCAAAGCTAAGCTTTTAGTATCAATAGATAAGGTATAGTGAGCTCTGAAGTCCTGAGAGATACTGAGCTGTCATTGGCTCTAGCTTGGGAGCTAAGCTGAAAAAAGTTGTCTGAAAACATGTTTGTACTATAGCTTTGGCTGTATGAGGTGAGAGATGGCAGACGCTCTCCAAAATAGTTATAGACATACCTGAGAGCTCAGAGATGAGATATGGGTACTTTAAACTTGGAAAACGCTGTGTTTGCATCACTAATGGGCATATTAGGTGTGCATATAGGGAGCTGGAGAACAAAAGAACAAAGGTTTTGAGCTTGTACATAGGCTGTAGCAAGAAACAAAGATAAGTAGAACTTAGCTATAGGGTGGAGTAATCTGCACATGGAAGACAAAGTGCTGCGGACAATGGCAAATGTCCAAAACGGCTGGATCTTTGGTCGCTCAAAACCCCCT
>WSTJ01001309.1:0-13551 GCA_019623705.1 Ceratobasidium sp. 428 | reverse complement strand
TACTTCATGGCTACATACTGTAACCAATTGCCCGTGCCGACCACTTCAGCTGACAAACGTTTTTACAGCTTAAAAACCCCGACGTTAGCCTTCTTCCGTACTCCCAAGGACGTTCTGGGCTATGCGAAGGCCAGACTGCACATGGAATGTACAGGCACAGCACTCGGAGCTACCGGCGCAGCGCTTAGCAACCTCCATCCGATCAGCTCGCACAAAAAAGATAACATTCAGGAGGAACCGTAGAGTAGTAACGTCCGCAAGCAACGGTATCTACGCCAGGCGTCCAGAGTTCATGTTACACAGAGCAGTGAAAAAAAGAGAAGAAAAGAAAGACAAGGCGCAAGCAAACAAGCGAGAAACAGAAACCGACATATCGAGAAAAAAGTATCCATCATCCTGACAATCGTTCATCGACCACTTCACTACTTAATGGCCATATCCCTGGTGCGGCGGATACCCGTAACCGCCTCCTCCACCTCCATAATACGTCTGACCGCTCACCCCGCCGACCAGACTCGCAGGGTGGCCCTGGTACATGGATCCAGGACCGCCATACGCGCTCTTCGTATCGTCGACGCCGTAATCGTTGTTCTCTGGCGCGAGGAGCGGGTCTTTGATCTCCCAGACCGACTGCTTGGACCCAACCGAGAACTCGAGGTCTTCCTTCGTGATGCTGTCCCAGTACTTGTACACCATCATCACGGCTAGAAGCATGCACCTAAGTTCCGGGGGTATAGATGAGCGAGGGCACGAGAATGATGTAATGAGACGCTCACAAGGTGTAGAAGAATAACCCATCGATATAGTGCTGAACTGCATCACAGATGGTGACGCTAAAGGCGAAGAGCAAGATTTGGGCAACGGCAAAGAACGAGGCGCCGAACACCTGTATAATTAGAGTGAGTGCGCACTATAGCAACCGAGACATGAGGCCAAACGTACGATATCACCAATCGGCCACCGATCATCCAACGTGCGAATGACAAGAATCAGCTGCAGGACGACATAAACCAACACACAAAGGATGGGCCAGAGCAAATAAACGATGTAAAGCCCAATCGGCTTGGCGTAACTAAATCCAGCAAAACCTGCCCCAGAATGCTCAGCGTTAAACACCTCGTTGCAAGCTCGGAGCACTAACCTTTAAAGGTCGCGATTGCCACGAAGAACGAGAGGCCGAAGAAGATGAGACATGCGACTCGCAGCCCCTACAATATATGTCACGTCAGAAAGGCTGCTTCTGCACAAACAAACAACTCGATGACTGCGCACCCAAAGCGAGGTAGGCGTGCCGTCCTCTGCGAACTGGAATCCGACGAAACCGTTGATAAGGAGGCAGGCGTAGGCGGCTGTGACGAAGCCCGAATAAATGGCGGTAAACCACTATACGGATCGTATCTGTTTAGTTCCAGGGTCTGGTCGAAAAAGGCAGGACAACATACGGGATAGACACTGCTGGATGTCGGGATAATCGCAGAGTCGAGGAAAAATGCGAGGAGTTCGATTATCATAAACAGGTAGAAGAAATGTACAATCTCCTTTCGGCCTAATTCCCCGCCATAAGGTGAGCCATATCGATCTCCCCCCCAAGAGCCACACTTACCAACCGCTGTGTATTTACCCCGAATATGGTATATCATGATCGCTGTCATGACTAGAGCGACGACATGGACGAAGCATGTTGCTACAGAATCCCCAGACCCGCCGTTGTTAGCCTCGCTTGGCCCGATTCCACGCCAAACCGACTCACCAGGCTGGAAGATAAGTGTATTGTTGATCTCTACGTTTCGACTATAGCATGTTGGCTCGATGCCTTGCTCTGCGCCAACGAGAGGACATATTACCAAGCTCGCGGTCGCGCAGATATCGTCAAAAGAGCCAAATTTGAACCCCATGGCAAGGGAGGGCGCGGATTTGGAGTGGGAGGATTACTGGGTTTTATGTATGATTTCCTCTCAGGAGAGTCGATATGGGCCGACAGGGGTTTTTACTGTGTTTTTGCGTAGGTGAGATCGAGGAGGGAGGGAGTGTCGGCTAGCAAATGTGGTGGTGCTCTCGAGCAGAACAGGGCTGCAGCGCCATGACAGGATAGGACCCTGATCCGCTAAGCGCCGTGGCTCATCGCCTTGGCTTTTGGCTAAAAAAATAACGCTAAACGTTCTCTGCTCCACCCAAGCTGACTTCATTCAACCCTATCATTTGTCGATGAACATCTACTCTAGCTATTCATATCTTCACGCTTCCAAATCCAGCCTTCATGCGCCCAGAAAGGCATTTCGGTCTCAAATGACCACTGAGAGGTCGTGTACCTGCACCATCAGTTCGTAAGCCGACCTTCTTGATGATACAACTATAACCAATCTCAGCTTACCTCAAAGCATGTAGAAATATGTAAAGCGACTCGGGTTTCGGGTCCGGTCGAAGCGGAAGATAACACTCGGTACAGTACAACGATCCATCCTCGGCAACAGCAACCTGCTCCGGTACTTTATCTTCGATTTCAAAGCCTTGAGGTTGTTCCGCCGCAAACGAAGCCATCTCTTTGGCACGCTCGGAGCCTTGTTGTTTCTCCTTTGCGTCTCGTTCCCACTCGCGTTCGACAACAGGATTCAGGGCTTTCTTGGCCCAAAAGATCACATCCCTCCATCTCCCCCAGTCCTCGCTCTCGTCCTTCATATTCCGGAGCCGTGTGATAATCCCAACCGCTTCTGACGAAAGTGGCACAGGAGAAGACATCCCGATATCCGTTCCAGTCTCTCGTGGGAGTGGTGTAGGCGCACCACTCGTAGGATTGGGGGTGGGAGTTTCGGCCGGAGTAACAGGCGTCGGAGTCAAAACATCCTGGGGTATAGAAGCACCAGCTAGAGCAGCTGTGATGCCATCTACGGACTGACTGGGAAGTGGTAGGCTGGAAGATTCAGGTAGGACGTCGGGCAACTTGTAGGTGCTCGCCGTTGGAGGTCGTGGTGCTTGTCTTTCGGTTGAGGGTACGAGTGATACGCCTCCCTTGCCCCCTTTTGGCCCCTAGTTAATAGGTTAGTTGCTAAACAGGATGTTGCACAAGGGTGCAAAGACGCACCCACACGCGTACGTTCTGATATACAGGGTCATTCGCGATGGGGTGACCGATATATTGCAAGTGCACACGGATTTGATGAGCTAGGAGGATTATTTGAATCGACCGTAATAAGATATGTCGAAGAGGTACGTACAACGACCCGTCAGAGGCTGGCCTGGTCGATTCAGACATTAGCGTATAATCGACTGATGACAAAGATAAACGAGCTCACAGTGCAAGACGCTAGTGTTAGAAACCGGATCATAGAACAATCTGTTAAAGATAGTTTTGGCGTGCTAAAGCATTGTATTTAGAAATAAAGCCGGCCGGCTAGGAGAGCCTACATACCTTCCCTTCGGGATGCACTATATTCAACCCCATCTGCCTATCAACACACAAAAGCGGCTCCTCCACAATAACCTGCTCCCTACACAACATAAATTAGCACACACCCTACATCCGACACGACAACTCTAACCCAAACTCACTTAGGAAACTCCCCCAAACACCGCGCAATATACTCCTTCCTCACAATCCCAGCTATAAACTCATCACACAACAGTCGCGCACGCTCAGCCGTGAGCGCGATGATCATGCATCCGGACGTAAGGCGGTCCAGCCTGTTTACGGCTAGTCTTTCGATCGAAATCAGTGGGATGCGTTTTAATGAGGCGGTAGGGTTTGAAAGGCGCACTGTAAGGTATTGGGATGCCAAAGTCTCGTTTGAGGATTTCGACGAGGCTGTTTTTGAAGTACCGGCCTGTTGCGTGTACGGGCTGAGAATGAGATGTCAGTAGTCATACGGGCCTGAGCAGTAGAACGGCTTACAATACTCCCAGGTTTATCTATCACTATAAATCCGTGTTCATCGTCTCGATGAAGTATCTTTACCGGCGTCGAAGTAACTGGAATCTCATGCCTGTGGACCATATTCCTGCAGGCCAAATCAGGTCAGGAAGTACCAGCATACAATTCTAAGAACGTACTCAATCCTATCTCCATTCTTGATAATCGTCCCAGGCTTCGCAATGACTCCATTAATGGTAACTACACCAGACTCCAGCGCATACCTCTACCAAACCATCTATCTGTATCAGTATTTCCCATTTACACCATATAAACCACCCACATAATACTCAATACTTCTATCCCTAAACTCAGTCGAAACCAACTCTAAAATCTCCCGCCCCCACCACCTCTGCTTCGCCATCGTCCGATACGGATGCCAATACATCGGCACACGCTTCAAACCGGGCGTAAAATGTGCCGGGACAGATGCTTTGGTAACAATATCCTTTAAATCATCCGGCGCAAGCGGAGTGGGTGGTTTCGCATCTTCTGGAATCTCAGACATGGCCAGCGGATGAGAGTGGAAAGAAAAGTGAAGGTGGCAAAGTCGAACTCGGCGGTTGATCATCCACCAAGTGCTGAGTCATCAAAAGGATAGAACCAATCAAGTTCAAAATCGTGCATACAAGGAGAGTTATCTACCACAACTTTCTCAAAGCATCTGCAGGTTTGTATACAAAAGCTCGCCGAGTCGAAACCCAAACAAGGAAAAAAAAAAGAAAGGATAGGGGGTCATCACACAAGAGGATGATCAATCTTTGGATTAGATGAGAGAGAAAAAGAACGGCTAGATATAGTCCATTAGAAAAGAGTAACAAAGTTGCTTGGGAACACCGTGCGACCGGGTATCCGGCGCGTATCGTCGAGCAAAACTCCGTGCCACCAACCGTCTTCGGGCGTAGATGTAACAGCAATGATATCGCCTTCTTGGAAGTCAAATTCTTCGTCGATACTTGCGGTGTAGTTGTACATCGCTTTGACTACAAACCAGCGAGGTCAGTTATTTCTCAGTCTTCCGAACACTGAAAGCACTAACCATAGAACAAAACGCCGCTCCCATCATCCAAATACTGGCCAGTTGGCGGTCCGCCGCCCTGCACATTACCCTGCTGCGGAGGCAACGGCGATGGAGTCCGCGTCAGCACAGGTTGCTGCTGCTGCTGCGGCGGAGGGTTCTGATTAGGCTGCCCCTGTTGCGGTGGCTGGCCATACCCAGGTTGACCATACTGACTCGGAGGCGGCTGCTGTTGTTGAGGGTAATATCCGCCAGCAGGCGGAGCCGGCGAGTACGGAGACTGTTGTTGTCCGTTGGTGTATTGCTGGTACATCGGATGCTGTTGCTGAGGTGGCATACCGTGCTGCTGAGGCGGAGCTTGCTGTTGGGGCGGAGGCTGACCATAGGCGCTCGGAGGCGCAGGCGACGCCGCACCACCATACATCCCAGCCTGCGGATGCCCAGGTCCAGGCGAAGCGAATCCAGGCTGACCATAATACTGCTGAGACATCTGAGACTGGGGACGCATCTGCTGCTGAGATGGCATTTGCTGTTGCTGCGAGGGCATCTGTTGCTGCTGGGGAGACTGCTGCTGCTGTTGTGGTGGCGGACCCTGGCCATACGCCTGAGCCTGCCTCGCGTACGCTTCTGCCATCGAATCCTGCGCGACTTGCCCACTTGCGTCCAACGCAATCCCAAACGGCGATGGGCTCGTTGCGCGCGGTGCGCCGCCTTGCTGCTGTCCAACCGGTGGGAAGATCCCAGACTGCCTCCGAACCGGTTGTTGCTGTTGAGGAGACTGCACATTCGGAGGTTGCTGTGGTTGTTGCGGTGGAGCAGGACTTGGGCTCCGCCTTGTTCCAATGCCAGCGTATCCTTCCCTCGCAGGACTGGGTGAACGAGCAGGCGGTTGCCCACCTGGCACGGGGATATGGCTGCCCTGCCTGCTCATACTCAAGCGTCGTTCGTTAGGCAACGCCGCGCCGTAGCGCGAGACAACCTCCTCAATTGGCATTCCTCCTTGACCTGCATTAATGCTCTGCCCGCGTGGCCGCATGAACTCATTCGTCGGGCCCGCCTGGGTGGTTGGAGTAGTAGGTCTAGACGAAGGATGTGCTCCAACGACCGCTTCAGCAGAGTATTGATAGTCGCGATTGAGCGCCTGGTTTTGAGCTTGGATATGTTCGGCAGCCGTAAACGCCCCAGCGGGCGCTTGAAGCGCACTTCCCGCGCGACTGGGCGTCGCACCCTGTCGAGGAGGCATAGGGGACCCTGCAGGTGCTCCCGCCCCTTCCATAGTCCCTCTACGCTGCGGATTGCGGCCGGGTCCATTGCGCAAGTTCGCAAGCTGCTGAGCAAGAGGATCGGTCGCGTCACCTACAGTGCTTGGCGGTCGTGCGGCACCTTGGGCAGACTGGGTGCCCATCCGGTTCATCATTCCGGCGCCCTGAGGATCAGCGTTCGGGTCCACGTCATACGCGTTCTGACCAATCTTGAGCATCGTCCTCTCCTGACCAGGAGTACCCGGCGCCGGTCCTTGTCGGTTCGCCATTCCCGGGAGGGGAACACTGCCAGCATGCGGGGGATGTACAGCTGGCGGGTGCGGCGAGGCTGCTGGGACAGTAGCCGTACGAGGAGGCATGTTTTGCTGCGGAGGTGCCTGCTGTTGAGGCTGTGGACCATACCCATTGATGATACTCGCAGGAGGCTGCTGCGGCGCCGAATCACGCCTTGCCCGCGACGTCGCCCGGCTGGCTCGCCCATCCTGCCCTGAAACGCTTTCCGCCCGACCACGTCTTCCGCCAGCTCCGACTCCTGCCTGGTTTACGGGCTCTTCTTCTTCCTCGGGCGGGGGAGGGGCGCGTACGGGAATAGGTCGTGACGAGTTGCGAATAAAGTCGGCAGGTCGAGATGTTTGTTTGTATGGCGTACCATCGTGGTTCTGATACGAAATAACTTGGGGAGGGTTTGGGATGTCGTGGCCGGTACCGTAATGGGTGACAAAGTACTCCATCTCTTTTTCTGTGTCGATCGACTCGAGCGCTATCCTAATCTTCTCGCATGATTCATCGTCTGAAACGCAAACCGTCGATATGTTGTTGGCATAGTTCCACATGTTATCCTTCATAAACTCGATTCGCTCGTCCTCCAAATCCTGGCATTGCTATAATGAAACGACTGATCAGTTG
Source organism: Ceratobasidium sp. 428 (assembly GCA_019623705.1). NCBI lineage: Eukaryota > Fungi > Basidiomycota > Agaricomycetes > Cantharellales > Ceratobasidiaceae > Ceratobasidium > Ceratobasidium sp. 428. The sequence continues at coordinate 6,461 of WSTJ01001309.1, read as the reverse complement.
GGCGGTCCCAACACAATGATAGGTACTTACGTCGCAGAACTGCTTCCATTCCTTATCCCACTTCTGGGTCGTATCAGTCAACGCGCGCACAAAGTTTTGGAACTCGCGCTCGTTGATCTTAACCGTCTCCTGAAGTTTATCGAGTTTGACATGCAACTTGTCCAGCTCACGTCCTTGCACGAGCGCCGATTGACCAGTAAACGCATTGATCTTTATGCAGTCGCTCTCATATTTCTCTCGTGTACGGTTAACGTGGTTCTCCTGCGTCTGTTTGGTCTTGAACACCTTTTCCACGGGCGCTTGAATCTAGGTTTAACAATCAAACAAATGACATCAGTCAGGATGCACCGGCTTCGGCAAGACGAACATTCATACGTTCTTCTTGTGCGCAGCCTGTTTGGCGATAAAATCTGCTACGGGCGCTTCCAAGTCTTTCTTCATCTGTGAAGCCAAGCCCATGTGGGAGTTGGCTTGCTTATCCGTTTCTAGTCGCAACGAATCGAACGAGTTACGTAGCTCTCTAAATGCAAGATTTAGCCTTTATTCTCGCTGTGCCAATAGACGCGTCACGCACCCAATCTCATCCCGTCCAAGTACGGTCTTTGCTAGTTTTGACAACCGTTTCGCATATTCCTCCTCAATCAACGCCCTAAATGAGAGAGATTTAGCTAATAACTTCATCATCAACTAAAAGGTGGCTTACCTCTCTCTCCAAAACGCTCGTAGCTCCTCGGCAGTCCTCGTAGCACCTCGCATTCGTGCAAACAACACATCAACACCACCATCCCCGAGTCCCCAGAACGAGTTACAAAAGTCCAGACTGTTGTCAGTCGCTTCTGGAGGATAGTCGCGAGCATATCGCGATAGAGATGTCGTACTGGCTTGACGACGCGCTGACATCGTCTAGTTTAGATTGCACACTCAGCAGGAGTTCCTAGGTTGAGCAACAACAACGGGTGGCAGAGACGCGGTGGTCGTGGAGATGAGGTGATGTTGTTAGTGCCCGATTGTGGCTGTGCTAAATCGAGACTTTATCTAACAGCGCAAGGGAATTTCTAATCTATTCTTATCGTATTGCATAGCTTTAGCGACGAAGGCATCCCTTTCACGCAACATAAATGCTAACCCAACGCAAGATTCATTTTGTGTGGACAACAGCCTAAAATGAGCCCATTCCCCGTTGAACCCTGTCTCGTACGTTGTTAAACGCACTCAGCAGCGTTTGCTCGTTGATCACAATCTCGGAGACGTCCGCACGTGGCCGACTAACTCGAGACGCGATGACTGGTCCTTCTGTCTCTATAATGATCCTGGCACGAGATGTGAGAAGGCATCCCAAAAGTATGAATCGACACTCACCCATCATCAATAGTCTCATCTAACGCTAACAGTGTCAAGTCGAGGTTCTCCAGGATAGCGCGTTTCTCGACCTGTCCCCGGAGCAAAAGCGAAAGAGAGTCGGTAAACCCAGTCAGGGCAGAGTGTATCATAAGCTCGTTCTCGGTGGAGGGGCTAATTGCGTAGAATATAAGGTCGAGGGAGTGCTTGTAGACAGCAAGATATCCCTCATATAGGATGATTTCCCCTAAACACAAAAATTATGCGAGATCAATCGTTTGAACTTCTAGATAAACATACCTCCTGGCTTTTTCGTCTTGTCCCATAACCCCTTCTCAAACGCTCGTTGCTCTTTTAATCCAGCAAAGTTCTTATTACCCGTCTCCAGACCTTGAGGTGGGTGCCTTGGCTTGTAATACTTCCCAAGTATCCTATTCCCATCAGTGTCTAATATGAGAAACGCAGTAGCTGAGTAGAGGGTCAAATTGGACTATAAAGGATTCTCAGTCGCATAAACACTTGGGTGTGTTTGGGCTCACCATGGTCGGCGACGTGTAAGCGCTAAGCTAAAACCCGATTATGTCATCACCCAGCCAAAGCTTGGGACATGTGACCGCTCCTTTCTTGTCCAAGCTCTTTTGTCGCTTGTTATTCTTCTCCTGCTTGCTTTCTCAGAATCTGAAATGAGCTCCCACATGCTCCATGTTGATGGCCCAAGAGTTAAAAAGAAGCGGTCGTGAGTGCTCCTTTAACCCCAGCACGACTAACGACCGGTATCCTAATTTCTTCCTCTTTTTCTGTTATTCACGCTCTTTGAACTTTTTTGTCTCAAGTTTTTTGTCTCGGCTGGGATCTGCGATCTCTCGCTCTCGTTCGCCTTCACCTGTACCGCCACCTATATCGGTCTGATTATTCAACTCGGACCTCCTTTGCTCTCTCTGACTTGCTCGACTTCTAATATCTTACGAACATGAATACTGTACTCTTTACTATCGCCATAATTCTTGCCTTTCTGGACATGGGCTGTGCCCTTCCCATTCGCTCTTTAAAGGCCCGCCAGAATTCTAATAAATTCGTGGTCGCCCAGTAAGTCCTCAACAAGTTCACATGAGCTTATCTAATCTACAGTTTATAGTTTTATGGTCGGCAACACATTTCCTTACACCTATGATACATGGCTGGCCGATGTCCAGCTCGCCTCCGCTAATGGCATCGATGCATTCGCGCTCAACGTCGGCTCCGAACCCTGGCAGAAAGACAGAGTTGATGACGCCTTCAACGCGGCCAGAGACTCCAGCACCGGATTCAAGATGTTTATGAGCTTTGATATGAGGTACGCCCTCTTGTATGCGGTGCTTCTACTCTCGATTCACATCTACCTCAAGCGTCAACCCATGTGCCGGACCTAATGATGCTGCAGCGCTTCGAGAATATATCACCAAGTACGCTCAACATCCCGCTCAATTCCGGTTCGACGGCAAGGTCTTCGTCTCTACTTTTGCCGGGGAAACGTGTACTTTCGGCGCCAGCTCTACGGAGAAAGGATGGAAACAGCAATTCACCGACCAGTTGACTGGTGATAACGCCGCCACTTTTGTCCCGAGTTTCTTTATGGATCCTGCTCGTTTCAAATCGTTCCAGGCTATGGATGGTGCTTTCAACGTATGTTTCCTGTTATATTTTCCGTCATTTATGCTCACTCTTCGATTCTCCAGTGGAACGGCGGTTGGCCAACCCAGATATCCGCCGCCAAACTTTCGCAAACCATCTCCTTCCTCAACTCTAACCCCTCCAACCCCGCTGCAGCACCAATCCCAGTCCCCGCATCTCTCACTCCCATCTCAAACGTCGTCTCCGCCCTCGCAGCCCCACCCCTTTTCAAACGCGACGACGTTTCATCCAAACTCGCAGCCGCCCTAGCAGGTTCGATCAACCTCGACTCGGACAAGACCATCACAGCGAACTTGGGTGCATCAGGAGCTGCAGGCGCAGGAAAGGTCTACATGTCGAGCGTCAGCCCGTGGTTCTTTACGCATTACGGACCAGACTCGTTCAATAAGAATTGGATCTTTCGCTCAGACGATTGGCTGTACAATACTCGTTGGGACCAACTGATTCGGGCGCGAGATGGGATTGATATTGTGCAGATCATCAGTTGGAACGGTAAGTTGGCTCGGAACGAAGTCGTTCAGCTGAAATTAATTGGTTAAATGAACAGACTATGGTGAATCGCATTATATCGGGCCGATCGAAGGCGCACAGCCCAACTCGAACGCATGGGTCGATGGATTCGATCATCAAGGTATACAAACCGTATGGTTCAGCCTCCCATATACACTAACTCCCCTGTTTCAGCCTGGCTGCAGATGACTTCCTACTATGCTACTGCGTTTAAGACCGGGAAATATCCTACCATTACCAAGGACCAGGTATTCCTTTCTGCGCGTCCTCATCCCGCCAAAGCCAATGCTAGCAACGATCCGATTGGGAAGCCGCGCGATTTCGAGCTTGTATGTCCTCATTCTTGTTCTTTCTGTACTTTACTTTAAACTCTCTCGATCCAACAGACGGAAGATAATCTCTGGGCAGTCGTGTTTGCTGCATCACCCGGCAAGGTCATCCTCTCTGCAGATCCTTCCAGGCCCCAAACGTTCAACGTCCCGGCTGGAGTCTCAAAGCTCCAGATTCCTTTGGTTCCCGGTCAAGGGATTGCTGCCACATTGGTCCGCGACGGCGTAACGGTCATCGATATGAAGCCTAATTTCACTTTTAATTCGAACCCAGAGACATACAACTACAATGCTGCGACATTTGTTGGCGACACCCAATAAAGCCTCACGACCTAATAATTTGTTCTCTTTCATAATTTCAATTAGAACATCTAGATGCTTTGCTCGCTTTGGGTATCCGAGATACCAAAATATGTAGCCATACCTTGAAGTACTTAAAGTAGATTACTTACTTTTTTTAATATTAGTTTCCTGTCGAGCCCGATAAAACATAATATTTTGACTTTTGCTCGTTTCTACATTGGGTGTATGCGTGTCCATGACACCTTAAACCGACCAAGAGCCGCGTAAGTGCATTATTCACCTCCCTCAACCTCCACCACAGACCAGTGGAAATCTGCCCGACGACCGGTTTTTTGTTTTACCAGGTACATAGCCACCTCCACTTCGTCGCCTATAAAACCTTCGAGTCAGAACGTACCATTTCCACCCAACCGCCACTCTGCCGTGTCAAGGTCCAAAGCACACTATACAGGCCATCGGTATCTCGACATCTTTAACCATGGTACCCAAAGTCAAACTAAATACTGGAGTTGAGGTTCCCGCCGTTGGACTCGGGTGAGCAGGTCAACCTCTAGGTTCCCAATTAATCCTAACATGTAAATCTCTCTTGCTAGGTGCTGGATGGGACAAGTCGGAGGAGGGGAAGAGACCTACCAGATGGTGAAGCTAGCCCTAAAGTTGGGTTACCGACATTTTGACACGGTGAGTAGTCACATCAGAATATTTAACGATATACGCATCGACTAATGGATTATGGAGTCAACAGGCTTCTAGATATGGTATGTAAGCTTCACCAGATATCTCATTTACACTCATTTAATCCGTAATCAGGAAACGAAGAGGGCGTGGGTAGAGCTATCCGGGAATCGGGCATACCTCGTTCAGAAGTATTCGTCAGTACTAAACTTGTGTCAGTACAAAGTTGCCGTCCAACTTATAACACAGTCCACTCATTAATCCATGCTACATAGGGATTGGGACCATGACGATCCTGCGCGCGGACTCGAAGGCAGTCTGAAAGCCTTGGATATTGGGTACATCGATTTGTACCTGATGCACTGGCCAATCGCTCGACTTGGCGGGCGTGATGGCATGTTAACTTCTTGATGGTGCACTGTTGCGCCTTGATATTAACTTGGACAACTTATCAGGAAGAATTTGCCAGCCAGATGAATCACCAACGTTTGTTGAAACCTGGCTTGGAATGGAAAAACTGCTTGAGACTGGTAAGTCAAATACATAGGACTGGTCGATTTTTACATGCGATAACTGTAACCCGATCTACAGGCAAGGTGAAGCAAATAGGTGTTTCAAATTTCAGCGTGAAGAACCTAGACATTCTACTTGAGAAGGCGACAGTCGTTCCTGCGGTCAATCAGGTTCGTCCATCCAATCAACTGACCCGCTCCCTCGTAATCTAATAATTTTTTCACGCCAGGTTGAGCTTCACCCATGCTATCCCCGACACGAGCTTCTACAATACTGCACTTCCAAAGGGATACATCTTACCGCATATTGCCCCCTAGGCCAGTATCGATCACCGTTCTTCTCAGATCCCGTATTCGTAGAGGCTGCGGAGCGCATGAGCAAGACGTTGTCCAAGACGATTACACCCTCCCAGATTGTATTGAGCTGGGCGGTTCAGCGCGGAACAATAGTAATCCCGAAAAGTGCAAACGAAGAACGGTTGAAACAAAATGTTGACGTGAGTGTGAATAGATTGTTCACCCTACGCGTGAGACTCATACCGCTTCCGAATAGATCATCACTCTACGGGAGGACATATTCCAGGCCGTGGACGCTTATCACAAGAAACCTGGAATGCATAAGACCTTAGACGCATATACCATGCGTGATCCCGGTACCGTGGGCGGATGGACTTATGAGCAGATGGGATGGAGTCTGGATAAGGAAGGCAACGTTGTCAACTAAAGGCATTGTCTCGAAGATGTTTGATAGCTATTCGATATATATAAATACAAACGTCATGCCGCTTTCGATATTACCATAGTAGCATATATTTAGGAATAGCCAATGCTTCAACACCTAGCATACAACGTGTCCTGTAAGGATAAAACGTAATGAGCGTTAGACAATTAGACTTTGTATTCATTTGAATTAACAAAGCAAATAAGACAGGATCTAAATGTTCCAAGATATAGCTTAGCGGTAATGCGATAGCGATACAGGCGTCAACGTGCACATGATCAGCAAAGCGTCCTTCGCAACAACGAAAATAGTTTCATCCAACTACTTCCTCCACACTCTTTACGAAAGCAATAAAAGCAGCCACATCCGACCAATTCGATACCCATCCAAGGCTGACCCGCA
>WSTJ01001308.1:0-13553 GCA_019623705.1 Ceratobasidium sp. 428 | reverse complement strand
CCTTCTACCGGTTATGAGGTGTGACCGACCCAGTTTGCCCTGATCGGGCAAATTGGCCGCCGGGGTTTTTCCTGACGTGCTTATGAGACTGTATGGTAGCCAGCCCAAAAAGCCAATAGGTCTCCACTTAGGGCCGGCATGGACCCGTGGGCAGTTACTGCTACCCAAAGTGCACTCCAGCGCTTATCTATGACCACCACCACCAGCCGTCTTCGTTTTCGGGCTCGTTGTACAGCCTTGTGCGAGCTTCCAAAGTACATTAAGTGGTACGAAGTATCTATGTGAGCCTTTTCCCCTAGTATTGCCATGGAAAATATGTCGCTCGTGATATGTAACTTAGAGCTTTGGTAACCTAAAATAGACGCCGAACAGGCGCCGGTGCCCACGGGCGGCCCATGCCGGGCCCTAGTCTCCACGGTGCCTTATAAGCGCCGAAACATCAATCTTCCCCTCGTGTCAAGTACCCACCGTATTCACGGCCCCAGTTCCCGCAACTCCTGTAACTTCCCCGTAAATCCTAACCTCGCAATCCTGAGACAAATCACGCAGATAGTCCGTCTGACATGACTTCAAGGTCACAGGATGTAACATCAATCTCTTCGGGGGGTTCATTGGCGAGTGATTATTTGGTTGATGCCATCGGACCAGGATACTGAAATGAGCTGTTTATAAAGTCACTGCTAGATGTGGTTCGAATACTCGGCTATCACGGCTGTCAGAATGTCGCGTCGCAGATAGATGTGAATAGCATCACCGAGTTCCCGAGTCACGGAGGGGGGTTCGGAGATATATACCAGGGTCGACTGAAGGTCGACGGGACTAGAGTCGCAATAAAATGCGCTAGACATCGCGTTGAGGTCAGTGCAGATACTCGAGAAATGACGGTGAGCGGGCTCTTCGTTGTGCCTTCATAAACAACGTCTGATCTCGAACACCACACACAGCTAGTGGCACGAGAGATACATGCATGGGCGAAATGCAATCACGAGAACGTGCTCGCACTAATCGGACTTACTGAGCATCGCGGTCGGCTAGCTATGGTATCTCCATGGATGGAAAACGGAACTCTACCTGAGTACGTCGCCAAGAACCCGGGTGCTGATCGGTTAGAACTGGTTGGTGCTGTATTTGTGCAGCTGTCGAGCACCGCTAAGCTGATCGTAGTGCCGCCAGGTTGCCAGCGGACTTGCGTATTTGCATGGATGTGAGATGGTAGGCTCCTGACGCTAATGAACAACTTGGTTATTGACCTTGCACGATTCTAGGTTCATGGGGACCTAAAAGGCGTGAGTGATGTTCTGTGACTTACACAGTAATAGCGATAGATGCCACCCACATCCATAGGCCAACGTGCTAGTTTCTCGGACAGGTGTTGCAAAGATTGCCGACTTCGGGAATATGAAGGTGAAAGAGCAGAGCTTTCGGTTCACGACTAGAACTAGTACGGTCTACTCCTTACGTTGGGCGGTAAGTAGTGTGATGCTTGTTATCTAGCTCAGCCTGATGAGTCTACGATATATCAGGCGCCGGAGCTACTGGACCAGTCACCAGTTAGTCCAGAAGCGGACGTATATGCGCTTGGAATGGTAAGCTTAGCCCTATCCAAGAGTTATCATCTAGCTGACTCATGTGTAATCACCAGACTATATACGTTAGTGTATTCGTCTATCGCTGTTGAGTTGATATGTATGATAACCACCTTTCAGGAGACAATGATCGGCCAAGCTCCATACGCAGGTATGACGGATGCAGCGGTAGTGGTGGAGGTTGCAATAAACGAGGGTCTTCCCGACTGGAACGACGATTTCATCGGAGCAAAAGACAAGAGGTCATTCCGAGCCCTGCTGCATAAATGCTGGAGCCGGGTGCATTCAGCTAGACCCCGAGCTGTGGAAGTCGAATTAGAGGTCAGCTCTGTGGTATGTGCCGGTCTGAGAGCCACGATGACACGCAGTATCAGTAGCTTCGTGGCATTATGGAAGGTCGGGGACTATTTTCTTACGTAAACAGTCTACCTTCTTTTGGCAAAATATTTACTCATACTATATCTAGGGCGGACCGATCAGCCTTAAAGAGTTTTGCGAGCTCAATATCAATGGTGGGATACGACAAATTCATATTTACACGGATACTGCTAGAAAGTTGCTTCCGGGCGAGCAGGCTGGGAACATAATACTCATCGAAGTCGAAATAAATGACCTCGTAGGGGGAGTTCATCAGCCATGGATACGGCTGCAAATCAGTCATTCTGAATCGATCTCAAGATCTGTCGGTTACATGGGCGACAACGCACAGGCCTTCCCTAGCCAACAGGCTTTGGAAGTGGGCGGCGGTCACAGAATAGGGCAACTGATATCCAACAACAAGCCGGTGAATATAACTCACCTGCAACGGCTGCTCTATCTATGCGGCCAGCCTCGAGGGAGGTACTTATATGTAAGTTGGTGGTTGAAGCTCACTCAATGCTGGATGACTGAAGGTGTTTGCTTGCTGTGACGCGTAGGGCGCCTGGTGTCAGGTGATCTTTGAATGCATGAAGGGATTGTTCGACACAACAGTGATGGAAAATGATGGCTTTCCTCTGAGAGCTGATCGATTCTGGCCGCGGCTTGAGGAATTCAAAGCGCACTTCTTGAGCAACCCGCCAGTATAGTAGCTAGCAGTGTAGTTGTCACGAACTGACAATAAACCTTTATCTGTCTGTGGAGCCAACCGGTTGGCAAAAACGTTCGTTCGGTACAATCAACTACAACCACAACTCTGACACTCGTGCATAGAGACAATAGAATCATATATATAGTGCTTCTCCGTTAAATGAGTGACTCTAGGCTTCCAAGGGCATCACAAATTGTCGCTTGCACTCCTTAAACAAGCTGGGGGGTTGAAATCTTCAGAAAGAGAAGCTGTAGGACCCGCAGCTTTATGCTGGGCTTCAGCATCCATAACTAGTCGTGCGGTCGAGATCCATGGCACATATTAATATTCAGCCCTCACAAAAGCTTCGTACAAGCTCCATGCGACTAAATGCAACTACGGTGCTTTTCGTCCAATTTCAGTTACCTAGGTCACGAGGTCATCCACGAACCAACAGTTTGAGCCTTGGTTTGAACTAACTGCTTGGTCAGCCAATGAATCGGGCCAACGAACCGAATTGACCAGTTCTTGGGTTCGTGGAGCTGATAACAACACTGCGCTTAATCTCGTCTCTTTACACGTCTTGGTCTTACGGCAACGCTAACTCCGGGGGGCGTCACGTTAGTGAGAAAGCTGATTTGCACACCTAGTCCGACTGTGAACCCCACCGCAGTTTATGAACTCGCACTTACTGATAAATCAATCAGGTACTCCGTTCGCCATGGCGTCAGGATCTCCAGATGTTACATCAGTTTCCACAAAGAACCCATTCGTAAGTTGTCGCTTGATATAATCGGAAGGATCGCTGAGTCAAGCTATGTAGTCACTGTCCGATGTTATTCGAATACTTCGCGATCATGGCTGCAAGGACATTACGGCGCAACTAGATGCGGATAGCATAACTGACTTTCCGACTCACGGGGGAGGGTTCGCCGATATATACCAAGGCCAACTGAAGATTAGCAAGACTAGGGTTGCAATAAAATGCGCTAGACATCGCGTTGAGGTCGCTGCAGATTATCGAGAGATGGTGGTAAGCGTTCCCTGCTGCCATTCTACAAACAGCGTGACATCTCGGAACCGTACATAGCTTGTGGCGCGAGAGACACACGCATGGGCAAAATGCAATCACGAGAACGTGCTCTCACTGATCGGGCTTGCTGAGTATCGCGGTCGGCTTTCTACAGTATCCCCGTGGATGGAGAACGGGACTCTGCCGGAGTATGTTGCCAAGAACCCGAGCGCTGATCGGTTAGAGCTGGTTGGTAACGTAATCGTGCGACTTCGCGCAACGCTGACTATGACATTAGTGCCGCCAGGTCGCCAGTGGACTAGCATATCTACATGAATGTGAAATGGTAGACTCTTGATACTTGCAGACTACTTATCTACTTATCTTGCATGATTCTAGATTCATGGCGACCTAAAAGGCGTGAGTGATTTTTTTGCGACTCGCATAGTGATGATGGAGATGCTAACCACTTGCGTAGGCCAATGTCCTGGTGTCCCGGACAGGTGTTGCAAAGCTTGCCGACTTCGGGAATATGAAGGCGAAAGAGCAGAGCTTGCGGTTCACGACTAGAACTAGTGCGGTCTACTCCTTGCGCTGGGCGGTACGTGATGTGACATCTACGATCTAGTTCATCCAAATGAGCCAGGTAGTTATGATATACCAGGCGCCCGAGATACTGAGCCAATCACCAGTGAGTCCAAAAGCGGATGTATATGCACTAGGAATGGTCAGCCAAGCCCCATCTACGAACCGATATGTGACTGATTCTCAGGAGATACACTTCAGACTATATATGTGTGTTCATCAGCTTACTGCCACTGGCTTGACGTTTGGAAGAATGACCGCCTTGTAGGAGATCGTAACCGGCCAAATTCCATACGCAGACAAGACAGATATGGCGACAGTGGTGGATATCTTGATCCATAAACGCCTGCCAGACTGGGATGATGCTCTCATCGGAGAAAAGGATAAACAATCATTCCGTGTTATGCTGAATGATTGCTGGAGCCGGGTGCACTCAGATCGACCCCGAGCTGCGGAAATCGAATTTCGGGTCAGTCCTTCCTAATATGCCGGTAAGATCCACGATGACATGCAATGTCAATAGCTTCGCTGCATTATGGAGGGTGAACGGTTTTCTATTGTGAATGGTCTGCCTACCTGTGTGAAAGATTCTACTCATGCTGAGTCTAGGGTGAACGAATCAACTTCAAAGAATTTTCCGAGCTTAGGATTAGCGGTAAGATGAAACAGATCCAACTCTACATTCCTAGTTCTGAAAACTCGGGGGACGAACCGAATGGTGACACAATACTTGTCAAAGTCGAAACAAATGATTCTCGCATAGGGTTATGGATACGGCTACAAATGGGTCGCTCCGGGTCAATCTCAAGATCTATTGGCGAACTTGGTGATTACGTACAGATCATTTCTAGCCAGGAGGTCTCGGAAGTAAGCCGTCGCCGGCTGATAGTAGGTCAACTTATATCTGCCGACAATCTGGTGGATATTACGCATATGAAACGGCTAGCTCACCAATGGAGCCAGCATCAGGGAGCACCTAGGGTAAGTCTATGGCTGAAATTCAGTCTACACCTAGGCACTCAATGCGTTTGCTATGTATGATGAACAGCACGCCTTCTGTTGCGTGATCCTTGAATGCATGCAGGAGCTCTTCGAAACGACGGAGGTGGAATATAACAGTCTGCTTAGAGTTGACCGATCCTGGCCGCACCTTGAGGACTTCAAAGCGCAGTTCTTGAGCAACCTGGCAGCAGGTGCCAACGATACTAGCCAGGAAGCCGATGTCGTGTAGACGTTGATCTATGTATGCAGCAGAAACTATTTTGCAGCATCCTACTATTTATCGTCCAGTCCAAGTATTAGTCCGGCGAGTAGAAACCAGAGAGGCGCTTGGATATATGCGTATACCGAGCACCACCTTACGGTGCAGTATGCCAAGCAAAGCTCCGCCACTGTGAAACACCTTTCTATCACCACGCTTATACGAAAATACTGCATCAATATCGTAAACCTAACATGTCAGCGCATCCATCTCTGTGGAACATAAAACTGCCGAATTCTGGTATAAATTCATACAGATTTCTGCATTCAGTCCTATTCTTACTGAACCAATGCAAGTCGGCTGTAGCTGAATTTGACTGTACATTTGGATGAAGTTCGGGTCGATGCGGAATTGCAGTATACAACCTGAGTTACCATACGATTTTGAAGGGAAAACAATCAGGCAGCTGCGAGGTAGATTTGCTTAAAATTTAGCTGAAAAACAGTATCAGTGCTGAAAGTAAGCCGCACCCAAAACTCAATCGGATTTAAGCTGATATTAAGTATTGTAAAGCTACAAACCTTAGTGCGAAAATCAGCATAATAGTGTATGGAAAAAAGGCTTTATGTACACTTCAGGAGTGAGCTGGAATTTAGCACAATCTATACTAAAATTCAGGTATTTGCACATCAAGGGTAAACCTGGAAGTTCAATTGGCATAGGTTCCTGATGCACAACGTAGCGTAAGAGAGTAGTAATTACTCGAACTGTATGAATTAGTACTCAGAATATACAAAAGAAATGACCGCTATCGACAGAGTACAGCGTGACAGGCGCGTGACAGAAATATTGAGTTAAACAGAGTCGTAGCTAACGGACCCGCGGGTGTGGTGCTATCACCTGGCTACGCAGAAAGTATGTTTTAAACTAACGGACTCTAACAGTAACGTACCTGACTCGTATGTCGGTATCCAGCGTGATATTGAGAGAATCAACCCTCACAGGCGTCATCTGCGTGAGGGACTAGGGCGAGCACAAGCGCTTCAAATCAGCGCACGTTTGAGGTCGAAGAAACAAAGCGTGCTTACATGACGTGTGCGATTGGCGATGGTTAGCAGACACGAGCGTATCCAAGTCGGCGCTCCAGTGTTTGTTTGGCGGATGGTTCATGCGAGCGAACAATGAAATGAAGATAACTTCTGATCGTACCCAAGGGTTTGCACCGGCTGATGGCTAAATTGGAGACAAACTAGCACGATGTGCTCTATACGCATTAGACATACTGAAACTCCGCATGAAACGGAGGCCCAGATGAATCGTACTAAAATGGGGACAAATAAACGTACCAAGTTTGATTTTTACATGGTCCCTTTTTGGGACAAATTGTTCAGACACTCGGCTGGCAGACACGTCATACCAGTTTTTGGTATGGATTCAAGTGGCTAATAGTAGGTTTTATACCGTAACGCGAAGTCTGATTCATACCAATTCTCCGTACTTTTGCTTCACACAGAGGTAGGTGTTAGATGTAACGAGCCATATGTTAATACACATGTGGCGGACGACGGGATTGTTAGCTGACAGTGTGTGTCAAGCACAAGACTGTATGCACCCAACTTATCATTTGAGCATGCGCTTCAGTGTAATACCAGGCATCGTTGGGGCGCTGAACCAGCGTTAGGATGGTGGAGGCAGGGGCGAACGAGCAGAGAAGGTAGGATGAAGGAGAGGCGGCAAAAGGGGTAGGGCGAGCGAAGGGGGAGCTGGGCGCGCGGAGAAGGGAAAGGAAGAGCCAGTATGTCGGAGATGATCGACGAGCCAGTGGCGTAGGCATACGTCACTAACCCCACACCAATCAAAGATCGGAATTGCAACCGTAACCTGTGTTTTTCTTGAGCTACAGGCAGCGGGTCGACTTGTGAGTACCAGCGTTCGACGCGCATCATCAATGCGTGTCGAACAGTACCCTTCTTAAGCTCATTAGCTAAGTATTTTGGAGGTAAAGTCCAAACGCTCGGCGCTTCGTTTGGATTCAGATGATTGCGATCAAGAGTGGGGCACTTGTTTCTCGCCACGACCGACTTGCACCCTCGTCTCGCCCTCGCCTTGCCCTCTCCAGTATGTTCTCGCTCGCGCCTGCGACCACTCATTGCCCTGCCACCAACAGCAATACAACCCAACGCGGGACGCGACCAATTCAACGCTTATTCAGCCTGCTTTGGCGCTGCTCAGTGAGTGTCCAACCCAACCGAGTCCACGCACTAACCCAACATGCATCATATACATGCCCCACCCCCCGTAGCTACTGCTAAATGGCTAATAACGTGGAAAACTGCTCGAATGTGAGTGCCTTCTGTATCTTTGCTTACACCCAGCTAACTACTCGCCGGCCCACGCTGCACTGTCGTCAATGGGCTTCTCGTCGTGAGCCCTCAATAATGCTGACCTCTCTTTCATCTCATCATACGTACTAACGTCATATGTGTCTTCTCTAATGTATCTAATGTTCTGTAACGTTTAGTGTGAAATATATCATTTGCTGCCTGTGCTTGGATGGCTGTACAAGGCAAATTCATTTGAAAGCTCCCTCACAAAGAATGACCAAGTTTTGGTTGTTATAATGATAACTTTCCGCAGCACTTCTGAAGTGGTTTTCGGCCAGAAGTTTAGCTATTTTTGGCTACACATGATCGTATAGCTTTCCTTTCAAATATTCCTGAGTTTCAGCACGCTGCCTAAACGAGCCGTTGTGCTAAACTTCGGCCGTAATCTTCCTGAACGCCTAACTGCTGATTTTTAGCTTGTTTCGTGACGAAAACACGCACCAAGTACCGATTTTCATGTCGCGCGGAAATTCATACTAAAATCGAACTCTTTTACGTCACTGGACTGAGAAAAGTGGAATGCCGAAACGGGACATTCTGCTGCTAAATTTTGGCAGTCGATTTCAGTCATGTTTATACTCGAATCTAGCATTCGATCCCATTTTTTGAGCTAACGCAGGCTAAAATTTAATGCCGAAATTTAGCACTTCTCCCTTCCACAGAGTGTATATCCAGTATGACAATGATAAACAGGCGGCAGCTCATGAACCAGTCCGAGTCACTCGGGTCACGCTACGTCATAACCATGCCCTTCACCTTCGCCGGCGAGAACTCTCAGCCTTCTTTACCACGCACCACGACAAGATTCTAAAACACCTCGGCCAGCTAACTCACGGGCCATGTGGCTAGGTCTTAAGAGCGCGCATCTTGCGGGACGTCTAGCTTCATAGCAGCGCGCGCTTCTTGTACGTTGGACGGCAGCTCGTAACCCCAGGGGCTCAATTCAACGCGCTGCCGAGGACCATCGACAATGCGTATATGCGTGCTCAGGCAGGGCCAGCGTGGCGGCCGCCGAGTATGAGGAGCAACTATAGATTGGTCTCACCTGACTTTTGATAGGTCTGGCCATATGCTCTACATTCTAGCTAGACTTCGTCTAAAGCTGGGAAGATAGTAATTTGTAGCTGGGGGCGAAGTGGTGTCAAGCTGTTTGGGCCAATCCCCCTCCCGGCCGCCTCTGATTCCACCCAATTTTTCGGAGTTGATGTTTTACAGCTACCATCATGGTAGCGTGACTAAAGTAAGTGTTTCAATTGTATATGCAAGTACAAATTACTTACGAACACGACCGAAGCCACCTTAGCAGATTGAATGTGGGTGGTTGGAAATTAATGGTCACGAGACTTCTGATTGGTCGGCGGGGTGGTGCCGCGAGGCAGCGCTGATGCATTTGTAAGTTCATGGTAAGCGATCTCCAGTTTCTTATTCAGCCCTAGCGTCAGCACCATAACCCTGCACATAGATCAACGCGGACTGTAATGAACAGATACTGGCAGAGGTTTGATTTTGGAGATGCAGCAGTGAGTCATGCACAGCATAACAGATACAATGCAGGTGGCGCTGATCAATCGACCATATAACCCTACAGGAAGTAAGCCTCAGGTCAGAGTTGGCTACCGGCGCTCATGTAACTTCGAGTAGGAACATGTACAAATCAGGGGACGGGTTAGTAGAAACGCTTAGAACGGTTAGTTGACAGATCTAACCCCTCGATTGTCACTATGTGCCTGGTGAAGCCTGATATTCGCGAACCGTTTGGAGAGTGGGTACGTGATCTCGTTCAAGCTTGTCCACCACAACTGAGTATCTATTCAATCCTATCAAACCAAGCTGGTGCGTGTTAGTTAACCTCTAGGAGCGATGTAGCTGAGGTTGACTTCAATGTTTCGCGATACGAAACGTGAGAGTATTCGATTTTAAGATCGCAAACGAAAATCCTCATATTATCTACAACGTAGTAGGCATGTCTGGGCGTCTAATTTCGTGCATCACGCTGATGGTTCACGCGGCTAGGTGGTACGTGCTAAGCTCGGTTCTATGAGCAAGATGACCGAGATGCGGTAACAACGACGACACACAGGAAGTGAGTGAACATTTCTTGACTCCGAGCCAGGGTCGCTGCTGGTTCTGACCCTTTCTACTTGTAGCACGTGAGTGAAATACAGATCAGTCCTAGACCCATGCCAGTCGCTCACTTACATCTATTGCGCCTCAGGTTGTGAGTGAACGACATCTCCACTCCGTGTCTATGCAGACCGCTCACTGGCCGCTCCGTCGTATCTCAGGATGTGAATGAGCTACAAGTGCATTTCGTATCTATGCTAATTGCTCACTTGCCGCTCTGTTTTGTCTCAGGTCGTGAGTGAAATACATGTGTATTCCGTATCGATCTTGGTTGCTCACCTGTCGGTGTCGTGTCTCAGCTCGTGAGTAAACTAAATATTTAGCCCATATGTGTGCTAGTCGCTCACTTATAGCTTTGGTATGTCTCAGGCTGTGAGTAAACTGGCATAATTTTGTTAAGTACCGATACTAATTGTATACTTGCCGCTATGCCGTGTCTTAGCATGTGAGTAAACTGCAAGTTTATTCCGTATCGGTGCTGGCCGCTCACTCGCCGATCTGTCGTGTCTCAGAGAGTGAGTGAGCTATGTTTCCGTTCCGTGACCATTCTAGTCGTTTACTTGCCACTATGTTATGTCTTAGTATGTGAGTGAGCTACATGTTCGCTCTGTATCTATGCCAATCACTCACTTGCTACTCTGTAGTTTGTGAGTGAAGTGATGTTCATTCCATCCTGTGCTGGCGACCTACTTATCGCTTTTTCGTGTCCCAGTCAGTGAGTTAACCACACGTTGATGCGATTTCGATGCTGGTCATTAACTCGCTCCATTCCCCCTCTCAGTTTGTGGGTGGGATTTTCATGCGCGCCGAGAGCTTCCTACTAGCAAATTTTTAACATTGCTCACAGGATGTAAGCTCGCGATCCATGTGTTTTAAATTTTTCCTCGCTCCCTGACCTTTTTCAAAGCCGGTGAGTAAGCGGCCATATGGCATACCTGCATTAACAAGTACATCGTCTTTAATGTATATCTGGCAGGTGGTGAGTGATTAGGACTGCCTATATATACGACCAATAGTCTCACGTTTACTCCTTTCGTAAAACCCTAGTGTTCTAGTCACTTTTCAAATTCAAAGACTGTTCCAACCGTTCTTAATGACGCCTTACGACGCTCCCATTCTTTCCTAACGGCTTCAGCCGGTGAGTGGGGGATCTAGCTACGGCACTCTGGACCGTTCCAGTACTGGTTCTGTTAGTTGAGACGTTCAAATAGGTGGTAAGTGGCTTGACAAGCTTTGCGATGTGATGTGATGTGACGGAACTGCGAGATCAGACGGTAAGCCTCTGGTAGCTTACCGTAGGGTTTGGCCGCTCGCCTAATTGACCTGGCTTCATCTTTCTATCCCTTAGAATGTGCGTAAGACTTTTGATTCTACTCTCAGCTATATCCGCTTACTCATGTGTAAATCCCGGGTTATGTAGAATGTGAGCGCCTCCCTGCAGCATCGTCTCGAACTGAGTGTCGATAACAATGCACTCCTCAACTGTAGCAGGTCTGTCTGTTACCCAATACCCGTCGTATGCTGCGTCTGGCTCCTACATCTCCTAACTCACACAGATTGTGAGCGAACTCTTTGTCTGGGTCTATCATCGTTCATGCTGAGTCAGCTCACATCCCAGGAGGTGAGCGTGCACTAAAACAAGCTAGCCCTAAGTCTGACACAGAGGGCTCATATCGGGTGTCTCAGGTATGTTTTACTAGTGATTGGTGATACTGAAGGATGGCTGATGCGGGCGCACTCTATGTTTTAGACGGTGGGCTGATTTTCCTTTTCAAACAAGATCATTCATCCACATAGAGACCTTGTTCATAGTTCTTCGGTGAACACCCTGAGCTATTGCTCGTCGCCAACAGCACCTCGAACACGGTGAGGGTCCTTGTTGGCTTCGTTCGATTCTGACATGCTCTTTCAGACACTGTCCACGGTTGTTGTCGCAATCACCTCGGACACGGTGAGGGGCCTCTGGTCTGCTTCGTTAAGTTCTAACTTGCTCTTTCAGCCACTTCCTACAGTGATACAGTGGTTGACAAGTTATGCCCGCATCGCAGACCTCACAAGTGAGCTTGCTAGGGATACGGCCATCACGTCGCCCTTCGTAGCCGCTCATGGGGGCGTGGCCGACGTCTACCGTGTGACCCGGTCGGACAGAAAGCAATTGGCGATTAAGTGCCTGAGGAGATATGATCCAAAGCATGTCAAGGTACGCATTTTCCCAGGATCTCACTTTTGGCCGGGTCGACTTTTTGTGACTGTCATGCAGCGAACCGCTCGAGAGCTGAGAATTTGGTCGAACCTAAAACATAAAAACGTGTTAGAACTGTACGGGCTGGGGGTCTTTCAAGGCTACCTAGCCATAGTGTCTCCATGGATGGTGTACGGTAGCGTGGTCTCGGTGGTGAAGAAGTGGCCGGATATGAACCGATACATACTCGTGAGTATCATCTGTACGGTCTTCGTAAAGATGAGTGACAGACACGAAACTAGTGCCGGCAACTCATCGCAGCGATTGAATATTTGCATCATGTAGATGTGGTGAGCGAGACTGCCGTTCGAAGAATAAAGCATTGTCTTGATCTTCACGTTTTGTAGATTCACGGAGACATCAAAGGAGTAGGTCGTGCTATGTATTTCAACAATCACTTTTCAATTGCTCCCGTTCATAGGAAAATGTCCTAGTGGCGGAGGACGGAATTCTCAAGCTCGCTGACTTCGGACTTAGTGTTATGCACGACAATACATTCCAGTTCAGTCAAACCGATCCGGGAGGCGGGACCAGCCGGTGGATGGTATGTTATGCGTGCTTCCACTTCATCATCTGTGCTGAAACTTCTGCAATTCGTAGGCACCAGAGCTGTGGACAGAGTACGGTCAACGAAGCAGTGAGGCTGACGTGTATGCAATGGGGATGGTAAGCAGCTGTTATTCGTATTTCCGTAACACACTCCCAACTCAAAAGATTCGCGTCTAGACCATGTTTGTACGCGGGAAATATGACACCCTTCACCGTAGCTGACCTGATCTGTAGGAAATTATAACTGGCAAGCCCCCGTTCTACGAGATTGAGTCTACGCACCAGATAGTTATCAAGGTGCTCCAAGAGCGGTGCACCCCTCAAGTTCCCGAACTGCAAAGCGAAACAGCCCCACCTGAAGCCCGACTTATGTATAACATTCTTCAGTGGTGCTGGAAATATGAGCCGAGGGAGCGGCCGACGGCTCAGGAGGTTGTTGCCTTGGTGCGTTCGCTGATGAAACCATGCATCTTGATTGTGGACTAAAGGCTTCGAATCTTGTATAGACAAACGAATTGACCGATTGAGTTGGGATAGGTGTGGGAAGCTAATCAACATGCGGTACGGATAGTTGTTTGCAAAAAATTGGTAGAATGCATAGAAAGTCGAATGGGTTACACGTGCGTTGATACAAGGGACCTTTCGCTTAGCGCCAATGTCAGTATCAAATTGTCCCTCAAGCATAGCGACAATGTCACTACCACACAGATTTTCCCCTCATCCGCCTTCCACTCAACAGAACTCGACCAAGACTGGTCATAGGACGTCCCGTATTATTGCAGTTTTCATTAGTCATTGCCAAACGAAATTTCAGGGCCGCGG
>WSTJ01001307.1:0-13564 GCA_019623705.1 Ceratobasidium sp. 428 | reverse complement strand
AATTCATATTTTGTTCGATACGAACATATCTAGCGCTCCAAGTTGGCTCGTCAGGGTTAGGAACCTGGACAGCGAAATAGCACTACCCGCACTGGTAACGTTGATCTAACGTGGCGAAACGTGGGGTATCCCTCCATTGCAAGACCTTTTTCGATCACCGTTGGGGTAGACTGGCATTCATGTACCACGGCTACCCAAGTGTAGTTTTCAAAACCTTGATACGAGTTCCTTAACTCGTTCCGAATCTGATTGTGTTTAAGATTCAGGAGTTGGACGACGCCAGGCGGAATGAGAGTTAGGAATACAAAGCTTGGGTGGAGAAGAAAAAAGTGACCACCGCAGGGCTCGAACCTGCAATCTCCTGATTGATACACGATCGTAGTCAGACGCGATACCATTTCGCCAGGCGGCCTTGCTGACTTATTTGTAATTAAATTATTGATAAGTGGGTCAAGAACTTCCAAAATGAGGATATCGGCATAGCCACCATATCTATCTTTACTCAACTGAACCACTACAATGCTTTCCAAAGCTGAAGCATCCTACATACGAACCTCACTTCTTGGAGCGTCGAATGACTCTAGCCAGCTAAGAGGGGATGGCCGTACAGCGTTGGCCTACCGGCCTATTCATCTTGAGCTCGGAGTAGCACCCACAACCAACGGCAGCGCTCGCTCGCGCATTGGTGAAACGGAAGTCTGGACGGGGATCAAACTCGAGGTAGAAAAAAACAGGACAAGATATGCCGATGCTGAGGGGAAAGATGGAGGGAGGGTCGAGGTGGTCGTGACCTGGTAAGCATTCGCTTGATTTATCGAAGCAAACAATGTTCAAGCCTATTTTGAAGCACACCTGGATCTCATTCGTATTTGTCTGGTCAAGCAATTGATGATCTTTCACTTGAACTATCCAACCAATGCACAGCTGCGCTCGTTCCATATCTTACCCCGAGTTCCCAGTTCACAATCGTCCCAGGGCACAAGTCCTGGCTCGTGCACATTGACTCCCTAGTAATATCCGATGATGGAAACTTGATTGATGTCATTTGGATGTCTATTCGAGGTGCCCTTTGGGACCTTCGAATCCCACGGCCAGTAAACAAAGCACGGGCAGCCTACAAATCAACCTGACGAATCGCTATAGGACTAATCCTGTGTCATTTCGTGCACGCGACTCGGACCGAACGCAAAAGGGAGGTGACGCGTTTGCAAGCGCAGTCAAAACAAGACATCAAACCGGTGAGTATTAGCTCGTAGACGAGCGCTAAATTCTTAACATCTTCCGCAACACAGCTGGCGGTAAGACGGGTGCAGGTGACTTTGAATTACCAGACTACTGGGATGATGGCGAGCCTCTTGCGGAGAGGGAAAGTTTGCCTGTATGCGTTACTTATAACATGGTAAAGGTACCACGCTTTAACCGTTCATCGCTCTTAAATTATCCTCGGTAGCTTCCGCCAATACATTTCCTCGACGCGACCATTTCAGAAGAACTAAGCGTCCCGAGTCGCGTTTCGCTAGTCTTCTCTTGTCCGGGTTCAAAAACCGAATCTTCGCAGGCGCCTTTACTACTGGGTTCTTGGTTTAACTCTCCCGTAGACTTCAATCCGGCATTTTTGGCATCGTTGATAAAAGTGAGTGAAACTCTAGTTTCTCGAATTGCGATTCATTCGAGGTTCACATTGATCTAGGACTGCGAAGCCCGTGCAGCGGAGCTAGCCCGGGCATTAGACAAGCGCATGTTAGCAGATGACACAATGGAGTAACAATATTAACACCTTCCTCATGATCATGGTCGCGTGTGTTCTGTCAACTGGGATAACGAACTTTGTCGGCAAGAACTTAGCGTGAGCACGTGTACTCTGTGCCCATTTCCGGTATTCAGCCGCTGCGCTCGGGTACCGAGATTTCCTCGCTATGAAGTTCTTCGGTAAAACCGAGGTTCGGATTGACTGGGTGTAAACCGGTAAATGGCCTAGAAACCAGAGTATTGCCGCCAGATGACAGCGTAGCTGTAGTATAAAAAGCACTGGTGAGCCTACATCGCTTGGCATCCCCAATCCTCCCCCACCAGTATGCTTGGAAAGATTATACTTGCTGCCGGTCTGTTCGTTTCTAGTGCCCTTGCACAGGCGCCTTTGTACGGTCAGGTGCATATACTATTTTGATTCTTTCGAGGCGTACATGAGGTGTACTGAATGTTATCTACGCATACAGTGTGGTGGACAGGGATGGACCGGTCCAACTACTTGCGCTTCTGGCTCAGTCTGCACCAAGTCAAACGGTAACTCGCTTGCATTATACTCTATTCTTCGGCCCTGACGAAATGGATATAGAATACTATTCTCAGTGCCTACCAGGTACGGCGTCCCCAACCCCAACCCCGACGACAACCCGCTCCACCTCTGCTACCACCAAGCCCACGACAGGCGGGCCTAGCACCACAGTTACAGGTGGCGGAACAGTTGGACCTACTCTCCTGCCAAACTACCTCTGGATTCGTGCGGTCGCCGCTCCCAACTTCCACAAGTATCTGCAGTCTTACAAGCCAGGTACCGCAACTGACGCCGTTCTGGCTTCTGCATCTACCGCTGGTTCGTATCTTTGCATGTCATATCCCCAGAGACAGTCTAAATGAATTTCAATCCAGGTCAATTCGCTGTTACAAACGGTAAACTTACCCAGATTACCCCGAGCGGGGCGCTCTTGTACGCCTGGGTCGAGCCGCGAAAGGACAGCACTGTCGTGAAACTCAAGGTTTCATGGCAAACAAGCAGCGCCACAAACGGCACTTTTGTATTCAGTGGTGATGCCCTTACCTGGTTCGTGTGTTCGCGCTATCCGTTCATGTATGCACGTCCTGAAACTTCTTAATTGGTAGGACGGTTCCCGGGATTACCCGCCCGAACAATGCAGCCTGGTTAGCCTGCACGGACGCCACCGAAGGGCAAGTTCTTTATGCCAACCTCGGTAAGGATTCAAACAGTGCAGAGCCCCTATATGTTCTGATGCTCCAGTACCAGGTTCATATGGGTACCAAACGCCAGCCGGATGTGCTGATCAAACTATCCACTTCTATAACGCAGCGACTGCGGACGTGTAAAGAACATGTATATATGGGATGGAATATAAGTATGAGCTAAAAGTACATTTGCTCGACTCATAAACAAGTAAAATTAAGACAACGGATACTTAAATAAAATAGTGAGATTAGAGCTCAATGGAAGAACGAGAGGCCTGAGTCCCCCTCGAACTCCAATATCCAGGGTTATGGCGTTCGCCGCCCTTGTTCTTTCTCCTAGTGCGCTTATGGCCAGGGATAGAGGATTGGTCTTCGGAGGCCAAAGTCTCGTTGCCTGGGCTTGGAGTCTCTTCAACACTCATCACTTGATCCAGGTCTGGCTGTAATAAGCTGTGGTCGTTTGGGGAGGATGATCGTAGAGTTGGCAAAGTTCCGGTTCTGATAGGCGTTTGTGCAATAATTGGAGTAGCCGGTTCATTCAAAGGTGCCGCAACGCCGGGAGGGTCAATCTCTACAATAGACAACTCGCCGACCGCAGTCGGTAGAGGAGAAGCGCGGCGAGCGTTGGAGGAAGATCCCTCAATCGCAGCTGGTCCGGTTTGTAAAGCTTGAATCCCCTCCGATTTGGATTTTTGCCATTCTGCCGAGAGCTCGTTGACAGTCTGTCGGAAATCCTTTCGCTTGTTGTCGAGTTCTTCTTTTCGCCAGAGCCTATTATACTTTACAACCTCTTCGGGCGGCGATTTGCGTTTTGGCTAGATAACCATATTCATTAATAATGACCCAGATTGTACATAAAATGCAGAGGCTTACTGAGGGTAGTGTAAGTAGATCGAGTGGGCTTTCCACAAAAGCTTCAACGTAATGCAGCAGATAAACTCCACAATCACACCAATTTGGCTGTTCTGGGACCTGGAGGGACATCAGAACCTTCCTAGACGCTATAAGTTCGAGTCGCTTACGGGTAAATGCTTATCCTCAATCAGTCCGCCGCTAAGTTTGGAATCCTTAGTTTCGACATTCTTTCCGTATCTTTCTTGAGCTTCTGCTTGGAGATACTCCCGAAGGATTCGAATAGTGCGAGTATGCTTTCCTCTTAGCGAATCAAATATCAAAATCCAACACTTTTGCCTGTGGGAGACTTAGTGCCTACTAACACGACACGAATGAAACAGTACTAACGCATTGGCATTGTCCTGTGTTGCGTCATGGGGATCATCGTCCGTCATATCAAGCACAGGCGGCGTGGCTGGGGCCTCAACTGGCCTCATGTCCACATTAATTTCGGCGTCGGGGGGTACTGGAGTCATGTCAACATCTCCAATAACGAGTGTTTGTGATCGCTCAGCAAGGTCATTATCGACCTCCATCGGGCCCTGCTCAGTGGGAGACCCAGCATCCACATCCACAATTGAGTCTTGTTCAGCATTCAGGATGCTGCCGCTTTCTGGCGACCCCCCTTGTTCATCGTCTTTAGCGGCCCCTGCATTGCTGGAGCGAGTTTTCCGAGTTGGCTGGGGCACTGGCTGTGGGGCAGGGGCACGTAGGACATGCTCGGGAAAGCAGATGACAGCCAGATACCAATGAAGGCTACGAACGCATCGATTGATAGAAATCGGTGAGCAAGCAGAAACGGTACGTACTGCTCGTTAATAGGAACGATAATAAACTTCTTCTTGAAGAGATCGAATTTTGATGTCCATTTTTTAACGCTGTTGTAATCGCAAGCCTTGCCCCGACCGTTGTCAAGTTTCTTAAAAAAGAACGAGTTGAACACATGAATTTGGTCCACAAGTCCGGGGTCTTTTACGCGAAGTTTATTGATCCATAACCTGTATATCTTTTTTTAGTATTCCAAATGGCTAACAACTCCATCGCAGACTCTCTTACTTTAGCCCAAGTTCAATAAGAGTATCATTGAGAAACTCTCCATCTTCCAAGCGAAATAACTCGGCTCGATTGACATTCACTGCACCGGTCCCGCTTTGAGGGTATACGAGCATACTAAGATCGAATTAGGTTAGATATAGGGATAACAAATCTCTTTTCGTACATTTCATCGGGGTCTTGAAGGGGAGGAGCTGGAGGTTGTGCGTTATCAGATTCGTCCTTGGATAAAGTGGCTAGGGCTCGAGTTTTAGTCCTTGTGGAAGGCCTTCAGCAAGAATATCATTATTAGAACTGCAACGAACTATGAGAGTGAACAACTCACCCGATCATGGTTGGCGGAACCTCTGGCGGAACAACCTCTGACTGTTGGCTTTGATTGCTTTTGGCTAGTTTTGGCCGAGGCCGCTTTTTGCTCGGTTGAAGTACAGCATTATTGGTTTCCCCTTGTTGGAAATTAAACAGAGCTCTCATAGCGTTGGGCCTATGATTCACAATTAGTTCGGCGGAACACTGACATAGGGGAAAAACCGAACGTGATGATGGATTTATGGATGAAATCTGCCAGACGCTTCACGCATCCGCGCCAGTGTATTTCATCCAAACCATCTGATGCGTCGAACTTGACAAACATCCGTCGGCCGGTATCGTCTCCTGAGACTGGCCAAATATTAATCACTTAGAGAGGAACGAGGTAGGTAATTGGCTTACATTTGCGCCAGGATGTTGAGCTAGCAAACTTTCCTGTGACCTGAAAACATATGGCCGGAAAAATTATTTCCTCAGAGGGTGTGTTACTGGTGGGTTCAGCAACCTAAAATTTGCGGTTAGTAAACCCGTGTCAAAGCAATAGAACTACCGGACCTCAAATTCCGCAAAGTCTTCTGGCATTAACATAAGGCAATCATTCCCAGTCTGGAAAAGAGAGACTCTGTTTACGGAGTCGCATTTAAACTTGAACTGATTTTTGCCGGCGCTGTATTTTGTACCAGCACAAGACCATTCTTCGACCTTGAGTTCGAATGACATAGGATGAGAAGCAGATTGG
Source organism: Ceratobasidium sp. 428 (assembly GCA_019623705.1). NCBI lineage: Eukaryota > Fungi > Basidiomycota > Agaricomycetes > Cantharellales > Ceratobasidiaceae > Ceratobasidium > Ceratobasidium sp. 428. The sequence continues at coordinate 7,608 of WSTJ01001307.1, read as the reverse complement.
ATTACTTCTGGCTTGGTGCTGGAGGGCTTGGAACTTGGATGGACAGGTTTCGATTGAGGTCCCACCGTAGCAAGTTTGAGACCGCCAGACTATCCAAAAATTAGGAGTTGGTCTAAGCAAAACGGAAAGAAAAAGCGTACTTTGGGTCTCATGGATTTAGAAAGAGATTGTTTAGTGAGTGGATTAGCAGGGGGTTGACTTGTAGGAGGTTGAATCGCGGGTTGACCGAGATTTCTAGTGAAACCTGCATTTATTACTACATGTCCCTTGCCCGGAGCTCTAGGTTTGTAAACGGGCGCAGGAGTAGTACTGCTCGGTTTGAGCCAGCTGGTTAGCGTTGACGGGGTTGAAGCGTTTTGTTTCGCTGTACCATGCGGTTTGTTCTCTTGCATTTTTGCTTTCATGTCCTCAACGTGGCCCTCTCGAAACGGAGTCTTCCCTGTCGGCGTCCGAGGCGTCGGTCGATTGGTCTGGACTAGCTCTTCCACCTCATCATCATCGGCAAGGTCGTCAACGATGATGTGATGGGGCTCCCCAGTAGGCGGTGGCTGTGGCTTGGATTGCGACACAAAGTCGATAGGATCGGCCGAGCTCGATCTGGGACTCTTACTTGTGCCAGTCCTTGCTGTCTCAGCCTTGGCCGTAATATGGGATTTAAGGAATAGGTCACGATCGTCGAAAATATCACCTATAGGGACGCGATGTTCAGTCCCAGACATTATCTCGTCCGTCTCAGTAGAAAGACCAGGGGGGTAGGATTGCTCTGTAGCGTCAAGTGGTAGCATTCCTACAAGCCCAAAATCAGGTTGGCCGTATCTAAGTAAGACGCAATAATAGACTGACCATTACGGGAAGATCCGTTATCACGAGCCAAAGTGGACAAGCCATTCCCGCTCGTCCTTGGGGGGGAGAGGGCGCTAGAACCAACAGACGACCTAGGAAATATAGTCCCCGCCATATTCGAGGTACCGAGCCCGCTCGATTGACTGTATGTTGAGCCAGAAAACAGTCTCAAATGCGATTCGGTGTTGGTCTTTTGGTTTTTGGATCGGCTTGCTTGATGCAAGTTGTTATTGCTAAGGCCAGAGAAGGGATTTGTGTTTGGGCGGCGCCCGCCACTAGCAACTCGATCGTCATCCAACCGCCTACACGCAAATCAGTTAATAGGTCGCTGTAAGAGATACAGCACGTAGAACTTACCGCTTTTTTCCATTCTCTACGCTTGAAGGCCCTTGGCCATTTGCAGCCTGTGCAAGTCCAGAAATCTCCCGCCTATCACTTTGCATGGCTGTCACTGAGTAGCAGATAGTCTAAGTCGCAAGTATTTATAGCAGATATTGTAGAAGAGCCAAACGCCCTGGTAGACTTCAGGAGTAGGGTAGATAAGCCGACAAAGCGGACATGGACGAGTACTGTACAAGTTTGGTCTCGGTGTTGAGCGCCCTTGCTTACGGCATCACTCAAAACGAAATTGCGCACACTGTTCAGCACTCCAACGTAAGCGCGGATCGCCCACAAGGTATATATAACATCGTTAACCATTAAGTCAACAAGTTTCATGCTTTGTCTAAGAAGTCTACCACTTCATTCCATGACATCCTTTCCCTTTCTTTCCCTAGCTCTTCTCCCCGCCTTACCTCTTCAGTATCGATTCGCTTCCACTCCGGGTATGTCACCACTGTAGTGCTAGCCTCGGATACAACTTCGGGCAATCCAGGCTCGCCCTCCAGTAGTATCCCGTCCTCGGTGTGCACATCTTGAACGCCTCGAGCATATGTAACTATGTCTGCAGTAGCGTCCTCCACGATCTTCTCTGCGACGGCATACGCATTCCACATCGTGCTTGCTAAAACACCCCGAGCCCCATTTGCTGCCCATCCACTCGCATACACCCCACGCACAACTGTGCCGTCCTCCCGTACAACTTGCCCGTCTACGCTCCTAACTCTTCCAAGCCACGCGTCGTGCCATGCAGGATGGATTGGCGGAGAACGGTACCCAACCGACGCAATAACAAGATCTGTTGGCGTTGTTACTGTTTCAGGTGTCGGCACTGCGGAAAGTGAAGGGGATAATGAATTGACGGAGTAGGTAACACTATTTGGAGATACGGTCAGAGGTGAACGGAGGAAATCAAGCGACCATGTGCGAGTCGCGGATGAAACAGGTGTCGATGAGCCCTTGCGCATCAGGTCAATTAAACGCGATTGCTGCCTCGACAGTCCATCTGCACCAAGTTTGAAAAGCTCAGGATCAATAGGCTGCATGCCGACTCCCTCGAGGTTCATGAGCTCGCGGACCTCTTTCGCTGTGAAGGACACCTGAGCTGGGCCGCGTCGTCCAACGACAGAGACGTGTTGAACCTGCATCTGTTTCAATACTTCTAGGACACTCTGGGGAACGTCGTATGAGGCCAGCCGTGAATGTGGAGACAGGATCATGCGAGCGGCGTCAAGCGCGACGTTGCCATGCCCTATGATAGTAACATGTTTCGCGCTTGCAAGGCGATCAATAGGGATTCCAACCTTGGTGTGAGGATTGGGATGCGCAGTATACCAGTGAACGAAATCCAATGCAGATACGAGTTGGTTTGAGCCAGCGGTAAGGGTAGGGACAGCAGGAATGGGCGATCCGTATGCGAGCAGGAGGTGGGTGTAGTGTTTAGCGAGTAATGGCAGTGGTAGGTATATTGGTCGTGGTAACGTTGAGGCCCTAGGTTGCAAGGCGTTAAACGCAGGTGACGGTGTATCGGCCGGCACTATTTGCACATTTCCGAAAAACCTGAACCGCAGGTCCAAAGACGTAGCGTCGAACTTGTTCGTGCAGTTCTGCCAAGCATGTAGGGATTAATTTACATACCGCTGACTTGGCAGTAATGTTCGGTCGTGTCATCGTCCACTTAAAGTGCTACTCACTTTAACTTCTGGGTGATCAGGCGCAACCCCATACCTAACGAGGCCGTGAGGTGTCCAGAGCCTGTCATATACGTGGACATGTGCGTTTTTAATTTCTGCCGGGAGCTTGGAGAGTACGCGGGACGCAGCATAGAACGCCGACGGGCCGCCGCCGACGATAGCCAGTTTAAATGGCGCTGCCATTGGGGAGAACAAGCAGTTTTGGTAACAAGAAGCGACTAGAAATATGTCCGCATAGATATCCCGACCTAAAGCTACTGTCGTGGGGAAGTCGTGCCAGTTTGAATTTATAATTCATCCGTATCCCGGAGCTCACAGCCCACCAAACTACTACAAATACTCAGACCCGGCTTATAGGTATGCTGAAAGCTCCGTGAATAGTGCCTCTATACAGCTTTCGTTGGTCGTATATTTAAATCATAGAATAAACGAGGTTTAGCCACAAGATGTACATATATGCACAACTAATTAGACAGTTGTGGGTTATTAGAACGTTATCGGCTGGATAAGGCAAGTGACTAACATCGACGACTCTACTACGTGCTCAGCAGGCGGCCAGTTCGTCATGTCTGTCTGATGTCAGTCTTCTTCTATATCACCATCCGCTTCGCTTCTAAGTCGAGCCTGCTCTACCGCACGGAGGAAAGAGCGCTCGGCCTCCTTTGGCAAGCCATAAGTATCAATTATTTTTGATATTGTTACGGTTGGGTCGGGGAGCAACAGAACTACAGCTGGGTCGGCATTTGGGTCGTTCGAAGCGACAGGTGTTGCGTACTTCTCGGAGAATCGAGATGGTGATGCATCCGCGTATATTTTGTCGAGCTCTTTTGAGGTAGTAGGCTTTATTGCGTTTTGATCCACCAGCTCAAGCAGATACGCAGAGGCTTTATGCGCTAAAATTTCAGCAAAAAATGAGCTAGCGAGTCGTTTAAGCTAGGTTGAAAAGCTCGCCTCTCCAGTGTGTCCAAGCTCTCCACACGCAAAAGAAGAACGGTAGATTTGGTATAATAGGAAGCAGAGCAAAAGGAGCAGTAAATGGAGTAATTCCAACCCATAACCAGGTGCGGCTACGATGCAAGGGTGATCGGTGGGCGAGAATAGCTCGAAGGTGAATCAGAGGATCTATAGATGACATGTATGATGGAGGATGGACCAAGGGTATCTGAAGGTTCTTATGAGCAAGGCACGTTAAACAATACGGGCTATGCATACCGAGACCGAATGGGTTTTTGACTGCTTTTCGGACAGCCTCTTGCCTTCGCTATCGTGCGCACTCAGTTGAGAGGCTTTGGGTCCAAGAGAGGTGTCGGTAGATGCCAAAGCAAGCTCCTCGAAATCGATTCGGTCGATCAGCTTCTCGCCATAGGTATGCACCTTTAACTTTAAGCAGGCGCAGATTAGTACGGTTCCAGCTCGTTTAGAACGGAGTAAGGTGCTCTGCGCAACTTGATGATCACCTTCCAGCCACCCTTCTCCTTCCCCCAGTTTGTCCACATCTGCTCAACCTTGTTTTGTCCCCGTTTGAATAAACTTGGTTTTTGTGTTTCCGTTGTATCAGTCTTCGCTTTGGGCATTTGTACATGGTAGTATATGAGCGGGTGCCGGTTTCCAGAGCGTCGTACAAGATGATTAGCAGAACTTGTCAAAGGAAGCGCAAAAAGTCGCATAGAGTTGGGAGGCTTTCCTATCATTAGGGTTGTAGTAGTGAGCTCTGGGGATGCCTGATCAGAGCGATGACGCGTATCACGTGGCTTCATCTAATTTCCAAATACACGGTCAGGCCACACATGCCAAGACAAACTCAACCGCAACCCAGACTGAACCGGATCACCATGAAACTGCAGATCATGAGTAGCTCTCACATGCAAGTCGACGCAGGATTTGGGCAAGAATATGATTGCTTCAACTTTCCGGTGGCTGCTCCAAATCTTGCCCTGCTTGGCGGTATGGGGCGTGTATGCGACCAGGAGCTACTCGACTTCATTGAACACCAGCTCGAAAGATTTGAACGCGTATTCTACGTGCTAGGGACCGATGAGTTTTACGGCTCCGACTTCGTAAGCCCCTTGCTACTTTCTAATCCCAATTATGTTGATCTAGGCCTCTTATAGTCAACAACCATTCGTACTATGAGAACATTTGCAAAGAAGCTAGCCGATTCCACCGCTATGCCAAACTCCGATGACAACTTAACTAAAAAGCTCGGGACATTTCACCTCCTCCATCGCGCTCGGTTTGATTTTGAGGATATTACGGTTCTTGGCTGCACTCTCTGGCGACACTCTACAGACTACAAGCACGAGAAGCGTGAAAATGCTAGTCACGGCTTTAGACCAATAAAAGACTTCTACTCTGAGGAAGAACAGGCTGAAAGGAAGCTTGATATTGCCTGGCTTGAGTCGGAGCTCGATGCTTGTGCCAATGGTGAAGGCTCCGTCTTGAATACGCAGAACGAGGAATCTGGCGATGACCCCAGTCCTCCCGTTGAGGAATATGTGGAAGAAGACGAGGGCGATATCTATAACGATGTGCCAATGTCACCGTCTCCTCAGCCAACTAGTCTTCCTGTTGAGCCACCTTCCGATAATTCACAGGTTCTCGCTATTGACCCCGCTGAGAATACTAGCTCGACGTCGGGTGCGCCCACTGAGGTTCCTAAGCCGCGGAAAGGTCCTGCTCGACGAGTCCTTGTTATGACTTATTTTCCTCCTACGTATAACGAAACAACACATCCACGGTGGAAACCCACCAACTACAAGGTTGATAATGTTGAGACGTTGTTGAAGGACCGCCAGTGCTGGGCCACCCCGAATGCAGCGGGCAACGGGGTTTCTGTGCAGTCCCCACTCCATGGAGACAGCGCACCTAGTCATACTGAAGACACTCCACCCAGTCAACCGAATGACAGCGACCACGACGTGGAGGCATGCTCGCACGATGAAATAGTGGATACAAACTCGGACCCGCTCCGTCCTCCGGGACTCGCCGCTTGGGTTTTCGGATGTTCTGGATGGTCATGCGACGTTCAGTACGATGTGAACAAACCAAAACCACCCGAGCCAGAACGCTCGTACTACAACCAAAAACCAGCAACGCCTCCACCGCCACATGATTTGCCTTGTCCCTCGTGCGGACGAGTGCCTACCCCGGTTCGAATAATCAGCAACCAGCGGGGTCAACAGTGGAAACGCAACCTACAACCTTATGTCGATGTGCCAGTAACCTGGAGAGCGTTTGATGATGCGTTTGTTATTGACGTTTAGTGGTTGGGGCAACGCACCCGTTCTTACAGTACCGTGTAAATCGGTTTAGCCTCGACAGGTGTTTGAAAAGGCTCAACCGTTGGTTGTATGCGCCGTGGGGTTTGTAATATGATATGAATTGAAACAGCGTCATGCAATAAGTTCTACTAAAACACTTACGTTCGATCGGTGTTGGGCCAGTGGGGACGAAGTCTCTCAGAGACGTCACACTTTAAGCTGGGTTCAGTTCTGTATGTTATTCATCACAGTTCTTTTGTAATATGAGGCTTAAGCCATGAGACTCTGTCAGTGGAGACATTTTTGGAATGTTTTGTGTGATTTTATTGTTGGCTCAGTAGATGTATGCGTTGTTGTAACACCTTTTCTAGGACTCATCTGACGTACAAAGCTGTACCAAATCATAGGATCAGGGTCCGCTTGCGCATCATTATACTGCAGCAGACTACCACCACAACTTGCTAGCGTCCTTGGACTCGCTGTGTTCAGTTGTTGTACTATCGTAGTATCACGTCACCCAACGTATCAAGATGGAGGATGCCGAGCTTGCTGCTATCCGTGCTGCTCGTCTGAATCAACTCCAACAACAGGGTGGCTCGTCTAGGCCTTCACAAGCCGGAGGATTCTCTGCAGGGGAGCCTACTGAAGGAGGGGATGACGGAAACCGCCAATCGGAGGATCAGATGAAGAGGGATTTGCTGGCTACCGTTTTGGACTCTGCGGCTAGAGAACGTTGTAAGTATTGCCTTGTGCCACCCGCAGCTCGTACTGACTTGGGTTCAAGTGGCGCGGATATCTTTGGTCCGTCCTGCTTTGTCCGGACAGATCGAACAGATATTGGTTCGCATGGTGCAGACGGGGCAACTGCGTGGTCGCGTTACGGAGCAACAGCTGATTGGACTGCTTGAACAGGTATGTTGTTGATGTCAATCCTCAGGCAAGTCTAACTTGTAGGTAGGCGGAGGAATCTCAAGCGAAGAATGTTCCGAAGAAAGTAGTGGTATGTCGATAATATGCGAGTGAGGTGGTCTAACGACTGACACCTTTGCCTAGTATCAACGGAGAAAGGAGTTGGATGATGACGATTTTGACCTGTGAGCAACACCGTTCGACTTCGGGAGGAGCATTGAAATGTCGATTATCTGCAAATTTGTGTAAATAACATTACCACCACCTGATATCCCGTTTTATTCAACATGGGGTTTGGGACTTTTCTCTGGAGCGTGGCAAGCCACAATTTTATGCATAAACAGCACAAACTATTTACGGAATTTTAGACTTCCGATCCACCTTGGCCACCCCATTTTTTTGGCAGGCAGAGGGTGGCCCGTGCGCCTAGGGCAAAGTGCCGCCGGACCCCGGTCTCCGCTTGCCCCTGACTTCTGCTTGTCGTTCTCGTGCGACTCGTCTCCGACTTCATTTCTCATCTCCTA
>WSTJ01001306.1:0-13565 GCA_019623705.1 Ceratobasidium sp. 428 | reverse complement strand
TTGGTCGCGTGACGCCATGCTTGGCCAGCTCACTGCGATTGTAACAGACTTTGTTCAGCAAGTGCAGCAAGTGGGAGGTTCATTTTGATGTGTCTTGTGTGCGTATGAAGCTTGTCCACAGCACACTGTCGTTTATCACTCTTATGATTCTGTTGTGTTATGTACTTTATTGTTGAGAATTTACAGGGATAATGCCAGGAAATGGTCGACTCGTCGCATAGCTTGGCGTAGAGTCTGAACGTGCGCCTTGATGAGCGACCAATTAAGTACGCGTGGTATTAATGGTCATTCGTCAGCAAAGTACCCCTTTACTCACGAGTAGGGCTGCGGGTCAAACCGGAGAAATTGCATACCGGTTTCAAACAAACGCTAACTTACGCGCGTTTGAAACACTTAGTCAGCGTTTCTAACCGGTTTTACTGGAAAGTTCCACGTGCCTCGAGGAGGTTAGTCAGCCGCATGTATAATAGGTCAAGAAAATCGCATTTGCCACCTCATTTTTGCCACCACACTTCTTCTGCCCAATGTCGACCTCACGACTTCATTCGAGCGTTCAGAACTCACTCGGTCAGCCTCAGATTCATCCACGACTTCTTGAGCTGCTACACCACCTGCGTAATTTGCCCGATTCCCTCCCCGATCGCTCCGGCGTACACTTACGGTCAAAAGAATTGACTCACCCCTAATTTCAATCCAGACCTCATGTATGCATCGCATTTAGTACAGTGTATGTATATAACGTATGTGACATGTAGCTGCCTTCTATATAGAGAGAATTGGGACCATAATTGAAAGATATGCTGGTGCTGGGGAGGGGGGGTGTGAACAGGCAAAAATGCACCACCTTGGGGAAGCATGTAGCTAAAGCTTTTTATGGACGAATTTGTAGCTCTTGACTACTAGAGTCAGGCGCACTTTTAATCGCACAAAACGGATAAGCCGTTGCCGAGATATGGGCATCACAAAGTATGGGTTTTGAACAGATTTTGGCCAAACAAGCACCGACTCCTATGGAAGACCTCAACTTTGTGATGCCCATATCTCGGCAACGGCTTATCCGTTTTGTGCGATTAAAAGTGCGCCTGACTCTAGTAGTCAAGAGCTACAAATTCGTCCATAAAAAGCTTTAGCTACATGCTTCCCCAAGGTGGTGCATTTTTGCCTGTTCACACCCCCCCTCCCCAGCACCAGCATATCTTTCAATTATGGTCCCAATTCTCTCTATATAGAAGGCAGCTACATGTCACATACGTTATATACATACACTGTACTAAATGCGATGCATACATGAGGTCTGGATTGAAATTAGGGGTGAGTCAATTCTTTTGACCGTAAGTGTATATCCATTCATTGGATTCACCCTCGAGCCCCATAACATTAGCCACTACGGCTCGAAGCAGAAAGCTCTGGACCATGAGCTTCAGCTGACTTTCGGCTCTCGTATTGGCGGTAATACGATACAATCTCGGGGCCGTGGCGGGTTGTTAGAAGCGATTGTACATACCTTTTATAAATGCATAGACGGGGAGAGTGGAGACAACCAGTTTTTGTGGAAATGGGTCGAGGATTTGACACACGCAGCAATCGAAGCATCCAAAGCTGTAAGTAACATGCTTAAGATCGAAAGGCGTGAATATTGCACTAACCTTAAAATCGTTATAGGCGTTGAACGCACCAAAATCGAAGGCACGTACTAAGCGCCGGGGTCGTAAATCAGCTCGCGTACCTACGTTTAAGCCCTCAGCATCAAAGATAAAGGATGCCAAAGCGAAAAGCGCTGTTCGAGTAAGTCATTGCTACATGCTTAAATCCGTGCTTTAACTTACTCTCATTTCCCACCAGTATGCGCATGACCCGGCTGACCTAGAGGACGATCCGATCAACACTGAGCTAAAAGGCCGTGTGCGTAGTGAGCTTCTCGACAAGCTTGTTATTCCCTGCCACTCGATTATCGACTCTTCTCATTTGCGGGTTCGTTGTCGCGGGACAGGCTGTGGATGGTCGTGGTGCGAGCCGCGTCAGACTGGACGGATTATTCAGCACTCTGTTCGCTGTTCCGGCCTTGACGAAGCCCTGCGCGTTGAGGCCAAACAGCGAGGGGCTGCTTTATCGCTAGCTTCAAGACTGCAGGTTGCCACGGAGGACGATGATGTGTCTAGCATATTAGCGCCGGTTGGAGAGACTCAGCTAGAAAAGAACACAAGAGTCAATCATGCACTACTCAAGTGGTTATGTGATCGTATGATCCCTCCCTCCACTGTAGATTGTTATAGATGGAGGGAGCTCGTCAATGCACTAGACCCTAATACGAACACCGCTTCAAGGACGACTATAACCGACAACTTTGTCACTACCGAGGCCGCATACATACACCAAAAATCGGTTGAACCGCTCTCGCAACAAGAGCAACTCACTCTCTCGTTTGACGGAGGTACTACCAGGAAACATGAATCAGTGTACACTATTCACGTTACGCCCCCTTCAACTCGAGAGCCTCACCTATTAATGGAAGGGAACGAAGCATCTGGAGTTGCGCACACGGCAGAGCATCTCTGTAATGTAATAGATAAGGTAAATACACGCATATACTCTAGTTTTGATGACATTTTACTTACACCCTATAGACTTTACAAGAGATCGGACCAGAGCGGTTCGCATCGGTTGTCTCTGACAATGCCGGAAACACACGTGCAGCCTGCGAGCGAATAGAACATGAATACCCATGGATTATTGCGTTACAGGACGCATGTCATCTACTCAACAACGCCGCCAAAGATATTGGGCAGCTAGCTTATTTTCAGCGCTGTATTACGAAGCTCAAGACTCTGATTACCCATTTTCACACTTCTTCCTATGCTGCTCGTCATCTCGCTGCGCTCCGAGTACTATACCAAATTGCTCGAGGGCTCGCTGCAATTGGACTTACTCGATTTGCCACCTACTACTATGCTTTGCTTTCGACCTTGCTTTGTTTTCCTCTCATACGTGAGCTACTGTACTCGCGGCTATTGTACCCACAGGCGCCGCGTGACAAAAAAATAGGATTTCAGTTAACCACCGACCAGGATTTGTGACGTGACAAAAAACCTACCCACCCACACAGCGTGAGGTTGAAGAGGAGACGTAAGAGACAGGTTTTAGACAAATTTTACGTGCTTTTGTCTCCTTGAGCCTAGCCTCGTGGCTCTAGCAATAAAAACATAGGCATTTTCCTGCCAACGTCGCTTTCTTACCCCATTCTGTCTTTTCGTGGCCTCCAATCCGTATCCTGCCTCCTCGGATCAGTTTTTGCCTTCATATCGCTCGCTTTAATCTAGTCAACCGGTTACTTTCTTTTAATATGACCTTGATTACTTCTTTTTTCCCCGTTGTTTCATCTGCAGAGGCTGCCGAGTTAGCAGCCCAACAATCCGCCAAGCTTGAGCAGACCACCCGGTGGTGCAAAGCTCGACAGGCCGTGGAAGATCAAGCCCGATCCGAGCGTGAACGGCAGAGTGCAGCAGAGCGACAGCGGAAACGGCGAGACCGACTCAAGAAAAGCGAAGTCCTGCTAGGGTTACGAGACCGAGAAACTCTTCGAAAGGTCAAGGTAGGCTAATTTTTCCATATACATGTCGTTAATGCTTACACATAAAAGCCGATGAAACTCCAACAACCGTCCCCTGATCCACTTGTCATTGATCCATCCGCAACTAATGCTGCCAATCCACCCGGTTCTACCAAGTGCCGTGCTGCTCGAACTAATTATTTCGAGCCGGTACGCTGGACATTAATCGATCGCGCTGCCCGACTGCACAAGTTCTCGCCGCAAGCCATTGTGCGAGAGCTAATTGTTGGCTCTAACGCCAATCTCTTCCCGTCCCTAGATCGAGGCACCGTCAATGCATGGATCAAGAAGGATCACACTGAATGGACTTCCGCTGTACTGGAGCGGGTGGCTCGCGCGGCTGAAGGAGCTGCACCCCGAGCGCCAACTAAACCACTCGGTCGTCCTCAACTTTTTGTGAGTTTTATCACGCATATAGTTTGTTATTTGATCTATAACTGTAGAAACTAGGCCGTAGCACTAGTTACATCTATAGTGGCCTTGCTGACTACAATGCGAGCTGCTGGAACCTTGATCACTCGTGCTGTTGCACAGAGTGTTATGATGGCTTTTATCCGGACCGATGCCCCTGAGCTGTTTGACAATCCCAAATTCAAGTGTTCCGACACCTTTGTTCGGAGTCTTCTTCGCAACAAACTTGATTGGACTTGGCGGGCAACAACGCAAGCTGCTCAGAAGCTCCCGGATGACTGGTGCAAGCAGTGTGAGGACTTTGCCTGCTGACTCACTTGGTCCATCACGATGCATAATGTCCCGCCCGAACTTATTATCAACGCCGATCAGACTGGTGTTTCCTTTCTTGGCACTGGCGATCGGAAATGGGACACTCGGGGTGCTTCTCAGGTTGCTGGCATTGGTAAGGGTGAGAAGCGCCAGTTTACCTTGATGGTGGCTGTGACAAGCGCAGGAGACATGTTACCATTCCAGGCAATTTACAAGGGGAAAACTAAGAACTCTCTCCCAAGCGAAGATGCCCGGAGAGCTGGCGAGTCACATGGGTTCTTGTTCACGGCTGGAGTTGAGAAGCATTGGAGCAACTTGGCAAGCATGCAGGAGGTACAGGGTTTATTTGTCTTTCATTATTGCTGTGTAAGCTGACCCTATGCTTCTTTTAGTGGGTGAATGAATGTGTGGTCCCTTATGCTAACCAAAAGCGCAAAGAGCTTGGGCTTTCCTTATTCCAAATGTTGATTTTGATTTTGGATTGCTGGTCGGTACACAAAGGGGAAGAATTCCTGAAATGGATGAAAGTGACTCACCCCTCAATCATTCTCCTGTTTGTCCCTGCTGGCTGTAGGTCTAAATTCTTCCTATTTAAGCTCTTAAACTGACTCTGTTTGTGTGTCTAGGTACATCGGTTGCACAGCCATGTGACACCCAAATCAATCGTACCCTGAAGCATCTCATCAAGTCAGCATGTGTCGAATATTTGTCTCAGGAAACCCAGCACCAGCTTCAAAATGGCATTCTGGCGGCTCAAGTTGAGATTGACACAACAATCGGCACACTTCGGGACGCTTCTGCCGGCCGGTTGGTGGAAGCATGGACTTGGTTTCGTGATCACCCAAAGGCTGTGCTTGATGCGTGGCACGACACAACGTTTGGCGATTGGGATTTGTCATATGAGACACTCACTAGTGCTCGGTGCAAGACAATAGTGCACGAGCGCTTCATGGAAGACACTGCATTTAGCCTCGCTATCTCCTCCCAGCTTCCCGCCGATCCATCTTTCGTTGAGGCCGACGGGCCGGATTACAACGATGACAGCTCGCTTGACCCGAGTTTGTTGATTGACATTCAGGGCCGGCTTCTGGCCGATGTAGCTGAGCAGGACGGTTCTTATCTCTATATTGGAGACAGTGGTTAATGTAACAAGCTTGCCTTACTTTTGCATTACAATATATCATTATAATTCGAAAAATCGTTCGATTTAAGTCGCCGTGACACTTTGGTTTAGGCTTAACCACAACGCCAAAACCGTGACGCTTCACACCTCATTATTACCCACAACCACAACGTTTTGTGACGTGACATGTGGGTACAATAACCGCAAGTACAGGAGTCTCTTCAGGGGTTTTGGACCTCAAGCCGGTAAGTACTTGTTACAAATTCTGTAAAGGATATTTGCTAAGAACTCAATTAATAGAGCTCCCCCATCTACTGGTTGTTGGATTGCGCAGAGGTCCAGGCGTTTGAAGAGGAGCTTCAACAATTGGTTGCAGTCCTTGAGCCATTTGCCTGAGCGATTAAATGCCTGGAACCAACGTGCTCCACCCTCTCCAGCGTCTATGTATTCTGGCTAGCCATTTTGGCTCAATTTCAAGACGTATTTAAGCACAACACTCAGATATCAGGACTCGGGTTACCCAACTCAGTTATCAATGATATTACGAGTATCCTTAACGGCCGACACACTGAGATGTTTCACGGCCACGCTGGGGCAGTTTACCTTGCAGCATTTGTCCTTGATATTCGTAAGTATTCCTTCTACTTGTTATAGCATGCTTGTAGCTAAGATATCAAATCGTTTATAGGCTATAGGGGATCCAAGATCTTCATACGCCACTCTACAAGGCTATCTACTGAGCACTGGAGCACCCATCAGGCACCAGTTGGTATGAATCGGCTCCCTGACCATGATTTGCGCCAATCATTCCCCGCATATAATCTGGCTGGCGACTTTCTAGTCCAACTTTTGGCACGAATCTATAACAAAGACCCGGACGCAGCACTCTTCTCTCAATACGCAAACTGGGCGGAAATCAATGCCGCTTTTCATAACCAATTCATTCTGTATACTCGAGGACACAGTCCTTTCCACCAAATCCCGAAGCCCTCGACTGAACATCTGTATTGGGAATCCCTTCATTCAGTTCCCTCAGCAGATATTCTTGCGCATCTAGGATCAGTTTGGCCAGCATTGTTCCAAATTCAATGGCCGAGGAGCGCTCAATGTTGACGCTTACCAAACTCAATTCCCCTGATCGAGCGTCGCAAAAGGTCTCAACTCTAATTGATATGGCAACAATCTGTCAGTATGACAAGCGCGAGGAGGACCAGCTACTTCAGGTAAGTTTTAGACTTTCTTTTTGATTGCGCATATAAGCTAACACACAAAAGAAATCATGCCCCTTGCGCTCAACCGTTCGATTCAATGAGTTACCTCAAATTGAAAAAGGCCTGCTAGCGCATGGGCCAGTTGAGTCATCCAATGTCAAGAGCCAGTATGTGATTGATGCTTCGGAGTACATAGAAGATGTACTAGTGCTTGGGAAGGCTGTTGATGCCGCGGACGAAGCAATATCAGCGCCATGAGGGAACGGAGAATGCTTTTCTCAGCCAATTGGCCTTCAGCTCCGGAGTGTCCAGAGTGCTCTGGTTTTGGGAGGTTAAATCCACGGCTCCGGAAGTCTCCAGTGTCTCCAGAGCACGTGCTCCAGAGTGGATTCTGACATCAGGAAAAACCTGGAAAAATAATTTGGTCAAATTTGGTCAAATTCATGTTAATTTACACATTTACAACTTTAACAACTCCCCCCCTTTCATTAATCTCAACTTAAGCAAATTTATGTGGGGGGGTCTCAAATTTAACCAAATTTAACCAAATTTACATGAATTTAGAGCAGATTTAAGTTTCCCCCAACTTCCAGCTGGTGATCCCTATGACCCGCCCTGTGCCCTGGCAGACACATAAACATGTTTGGCGAGTGTTTTGGCCTTCTGGGCCCAATTTACCAAATTTGGTAAATTTTCATTAAATTTCATTGAATTCCTTAAATGCCTTGAATTTGGCTAAATTTGACCCCCAGACCTAAATTACAAATCCACATTTTCCTGATGCTTGGCCTTTCCTTTTGATTTGCAGGCAAGTACACACATTTTGGATTTCAATACTTTTACTGACCGGCTTATTTCGAGCCTGGTGTTGTTATGAGGATCGAATAGATGGATATATTGCATTATACCTGTAGTAGGCACTCAGATGCCCTCGTTGCAGCTGCTGATTGCCATTGTTATATTTTCAGATTGTCTTCCAGTCTGCTGATTAATCATATGTATGCTATGTATGTTATCCGTTGCATACATGTAAATCACAGCTACATAATCTAACAACTTTCTGTTTCAACCAATTGCCCGATTGAGAAACTAACATATATATGTGCCCAATATAGTTCTTTTTGTTGATGCTTGCGTGTGCTTGGGATCACCGATCGGATTCTCCCGCTATCTTGTGAGTATCAGACAGGTTCTCGCATGTGCTCGCTGAGGGGGGACAAAGAATATTGTGCTCGTTGGCTCGCAAGCACTCGGAACCACATGTGAGCACCAGCGGATTTGGTTGAGTTGCGTGACTGGACTTCATCCAAAATGAGTGAGACTAGACTCCAACTGTATTGGCAAGAGAATAACGTCGGTCCCTGGTCCTGGGCATGGCCGACGCAACACTCGGAATTCCCAATGTCCCACATCCCACTGGACACTGACACAGCAGGACACATGTTTACTAATATGGTAATCATCCAGTCTACATTTAAAATTGAGTGAAAAAGTAGCTAAAACATTTATAGAGCCATATATGACATACCTTTGATGGGAGTGAGAAGCACAAGATACATGTGAAAAGCTCTCCTGAGACCTCTGAATGCCTATTGACGTCTGCAAAACTGATTTTTCTCAACAAGAAACTTACCTATGGTGAGTGCTCACTTAGCTTGTGGAGCACTCCGTGAGTACGTGAATGTTTCCCACGAGCCTGCCAATCATTTGATTGGCGCTCATGAGACCAACGGGAGCTTGTATGGGGCTCACAAGGCTCATGAGTGTTCCTATCTGGCTCGTGAGCCTCATGAGTATTCATATACGGCTCGAGGGCCTCATAAGCCTGGAGTAGTTTCCTTGTTTAGGCTCAAATGTCTGAAATATGGGCTCATGAGCCTCACAAAGGTATGTATTTCATACATCAAATATACTTTAACTATATGTTCATCAGGAAAACTGGGGAACTCCAATTTAGGATAATTAACTTTGATTATGCCTAATTGACCAGTTAAGGGGATTCACAACCCCCCCCTTTTGTCACACATAATTTAGAGGCCTATGGTCTCAATTTAGCTCAATTTACCCCAATTTATCCCAAGTTATCTCAATTATGGCCAAGCCGAGATTGCTGAGAACCTCATATTTTTCTACCTCTCAACCACCAGAGGCTGTTACAGTGGTGTGGGGGCCTATTGGGGGGGTTTCCAGCCCCTGATGTCCTAAATTGGTGAATATATGCAAATTTAGTCCAATTTATTGGATTTATTGAATTTATCAAAATTTAGTTAATTACAAACTCTAGGCCATAAGTGAAAATCCAAGTTTTTCTGATGACTATATAGCTGCAACACAGCACCTGTTTGGCTGCTACATAGCTACTATATAGCACCCAGGGTGGCTATAGAGCGCTATGTAGCAGACAGGTGGCTATGTAGCTGCTATATATTGGCTACGTAGCCGCTTTGTATGTGCTACATATCACCCATATATCTTACCTTGCTGGATATATAGCTGCTATATAGCGCTATGTATCTGATATAAACATAGGGGGGTGTCATTTTTGGCTATACAGCTATATATTGGATATATAGCGCTATGTATATCCAAACTGAGTTTTGCTGATGAGCACAGTACCCTCACCAACTGGATGGCCGACTCCTGCTCTTGCAACTTGAGCTACAATGCTTGTTGCGCCGTTTCCTGGTGAGTATGGGTGTACTTATGCTATTGCACAACCATAGCACGCTCATGAATATATCTTCATATATTGGCTTGTTAGGTGCAGTGTGATATAATGAGTCCTGCCAAATAGCCTTCCGTACACACAATTACCACGTTGGCTAACACGGACCTGCACTGATTCTGAACCATATGCAGACTCGTTTATATAATTCATTTTGATTCTTTACCTGTCATGTTAATTGTACATCCAAAAAATATGAGCAATGAATATAAACTTCAGGAAAACACAGATTCTTGATTAAGATCCAAAATTTGCATGTAGTCCAATTTATGCGATTTATTCAATTTGAGCCAATTTTTTGTACTTTTGGTCAATTTAGCTCCCATTATCAGTAATTGATGTAACCTAGTAAACCGTTGTTGATTTCAACTCCCCATCTCAAATTATGGGTAGCAATGTGCTTTCTCAGGGGTAAGAGCATCAATTACGTGGGCAGTCTGTAACACTACCAGCAGTATGGACAGGTAAAAAAAATCAGTGCACAGACAAAAAACGCTAACAGCACAACTGGACAAAATGTAGCACAGGGATCAGTGGATACACGGCAGTCTGCAGTTGAGATTTTTGCCCGACGTGTAAGATGACGGACATACTGACAATAGCCGTTGGTGCTGCACTGCAATCTGGGCATAAGAATGTGGCTGGGCAAGCAGAAAAATGTTAATCAATGATCCGACACCTATGCCAACAATTGTGATAGCCGCACTGTCCAACAATGGGTGCAGGCTTTAGACCAGAACCAATACTGCACGTGCAAACACAGCCCAATACCACACAAGTCAGTGCATTGCCCACCGACATCAGCAAAAACCTGGGCCAGTAAAAAGTTCTTTAAATAGATTCTAGCTACCCCATTTTTAACCAAACTCTCTGAACCCAAAGAGCACATCAGGGAGAAACCTAATAGTACCTGTGGATTCTGGTATTTGACCCGTGGGTACTTTTATTTGACCCGTGGGTACTTGTATTTGACCCGTGGGTACTTGCATTTGACCCGTGGGTACTTGTATTTGACCCGTGGGTACTTGTATTTGACCCGTGAGTACTTATATTTGACCCGTGGAGGGTTATATTTGACCCGTGGAGGCTAGTATTAGACCCGTGGAGGCTAGTATTAGACCCGTGGGGGGTAATTTCTGACCTGTAGGGGTGAGAGAAGTGACTTGACCCAAAGCAACACCTGGGGCAAGCTGAGTTAGCTGCATGACAATCTTGGAAATAAAGTATTCAGCCTGTAGAGAGAATGTCACAACCCTGAGCCAGGTATGGATATAAGGGAGTGAAGACATCTTCTGTCGTTCACCTATGAGGAAAAATATGTCCAATCTTGTGCAACTGAGTTTGAGATGTCAAAGTCTTTGTTTGTGAGAAGCAAGCATCTTTCCTGTGAGGGGGGGATGTACGACCCATTGGGACAAAGTATTCCACCAACAGGGAAGGTATATCTGACCTGTGGCTGATGGAAAGCTGGTATGATGCATGGGGATGGAGTATTTGACCCGTGGGGACAGAGTATCTGACCCGTGGGGACAGAGTATCTGACCCGTGGGGACAAGGTATTTGACCCGTGGGGACAAAGTATTTGACCCGTGGGGACAGAGTATTTGATCAGTGGCTCATGAGAGCAAGGTGTGATCCATGGGGATGAAGTATCTGACCCATGGGAATGTAGTATCTGACCCATGGGGGCAGAGTATTTGACCGATGGCTCATGAGAACATGGTGTGATCCATGGGGACAGAGTATTTGACCCGTGGGGACGAAGTATTTGACTCGTGGGGGCAGAGTATTTGACCCGTGGGGGCAGAGTATTTGACCCATGGCTCATAGAAACATGGTGTGATCCATGGGGACAGAGTATCTGACCCGTGGGGACAGAGTATTTGACCCATGGGGACAAGGTATTTGACCTGTGGGGACAAGGTATTTGACCTGGGGGACAAAGTGTTTGACCCGTGGGGGCAGAGTATTTGACCTGGGGGACAAAGTATTTGACCCGTGGGGGCAGAGTATTTGACCCGTGGCTCACAAATCCATGATGTGATCCATGGGGACGGAGTATTCAACCCGTGGGGACAAGGTATTTGACCCGTGGGGACAAAGTATTTGACCCGTGGGGGCAGAGTATTTGACCCGTGGCTCATAAATCCATGGTGTGATCCATGGGGACAGAGTATCTGACCCGTGGGGGCAGAGTATTTGATCCATGGCTCAAAGAAACATGCTGTGATCCATAGGGACAGAGTACTTGACCTGTGGGGACAGAGTATTTGACCCGTGGCTAATGAGAGTAAGGTATGATCCCTGGGGACCAAGTATTTGACCTATGGGGACCAAGTATCCAACCTGTGCAGACACAGCATCTCATCAGTGGCTGATGGGAACTGTGTGACTCATGGGGACAGAGCATCTACCTGCTGGGATAGAGTATATAACTTGTGCTTCATGGGAGAGAGGTATGACAGAAGGAAACACCACAATTCATCTTGGCAAATCAAGGCTTGTACACCATTGATACCTTCCAGTAGCTCTAGTCATTTTGCAACCTCATAAACCCTGCCTGCCCAAATTCCCTGCTTTCCTCCACAACTCCAAATGCCTCCTCATAGTCTATGCCTAAATCTTCCATCACTAGCCCATACATCAGTTCTGGGATGAGGACATTGTGCAGGGCATAGCTTGTATCATCTATTGGTACCCAATCAGCCCAGCTGATCTTCAGCACCTCTTCATCTAGCGCCTTGCGCACAATTCCAAACATGATAGAGTTTCCATCCTGGCCATAGCTGTGTACATTATATGTCAGGGAAGGCATGCATATCAGACAGATAAAACCTACTAGGATAAGCCAATTTGTGCATGAGCCTCATGCATCCCCTGTGCCCCCACCACATAGGCCCTTTGATGCTGCATCCAGAAGTCCCTTGCAACATAGAACGAGTGGGATGCAGAGGGGAACATACAGACCTCCTGCAGATGGGGCATTAGTTGCTGAATCCTCTTGGGAAGGGCCTTCTGGCTAATGCTTGTTGGCCAAGGGCAGGTTGCCCAGTAATCAATGTTGGACTGTTCTTTGTGCCAGAGACAAAACTCTTGTATCATCAGAGCTTTCCTTGGCTTGGGACGGCGTCCCAGGCTGTTTTGTTTGCGTGGATGGGATATGCTGTCACCTATGTACTCCTTCACCTTTATGTCAAAAGCAGTTTGAAATGCCTTTGGGACAACCCAGTCACAGAAAGGGCAAAGCTGATCTGTGCAACAAGTTAGTCAGAGTCTCAGCCTGTGCTGTTGCACTCACCAGTATCCTTCTTTGGCCCACTCTCAGGACTGCTAGAAGTGGACATTGGCTTGAAAGCCAAAATGCGCTCCATGTGAGATAGATCTGTGGAGCTGGTTGCCTTGGTTGTGTGTGCAGTGTGAACCAATGCAGGAGCCTTGACTGGGAAATCTGCCATCTTGAGCCGTTTCACCCTCTGAGCATGCTTTGGAATAGCATGGGTGAAGAAAGGCTTGTTGAGCTTGAGAGCAGCCTCAGGAGATGTGGTAGGTGTTTGGGACTGGTGTCATTTACGGTTTGGCGTCATGATTGCATCAAGTTTGGGTGGTGCTAGGTTATCTGACTGGGTCTGCTCAATCAGAGATGATAGTGCTGAGTTGCCTTCAAGGATTTGGACTGCCAGACGTTCGCGTAGAATGCCAATTTGTGTGTTGTTCCATCCCAAATCTTGACCCAAATGGCACTGCATCATGTATGAGAGAACAAATGCACCGCAGTCAAAGAGGTTTGACTGCTGTGGTGTGCTCTATATCACTTTTTAGCTTGTTGCTCAAGCCCAAGTAGCAGGGTGCCGTTGGTACGTACCTCAGAAATGCCAAATGACCAAAGCTGTTCATTGTACTTCCCTTTGTCTGATTTTTGATGTGTTGAAAGTCCGTTGAGATAAACCTTGATTAACTTCAGACCAGCAGTTAGCATGGTGTCAACTTGTGAAAACTGATCTACCTTTATTGCTTCACCAGCATCCTTCATATTGAGCAGACTTGATTTGTAGACCACCTGTCTCTGCTGGGGCTTGACAACCAGAGCAGCCCAATGAGATTGTCACAACCCTAACTAGGGGAGCAACTGAACTAAGAGAAGTGGAAAGGTAAACTCAAGTAAAGTCAATCACACTG
>WSTJ01001305.1:0-13568 GCA_019623705.1 Ceratobasidium sp. 428 | reverse complement strand
TAGGGCGAACAATATAATGGTCACGAGACTACTGATTGGTCGGCAAGGTAATGTGCCGCGAGGCGGCGCTTGTGCATTTGCGCTCTGTCGTGGAGCCAAGGTCGGTGTTGCTTTATACCCGACTTTCCTCCCCACTTCTTGCCTACATACTCAAGGTAAGCACTCTTAAGGTGCCGAGACAAATCGCATTGATTCATTTCCCCACTGCACGATCTAGAACTACTCTTCAGCATTTTCACGTTTATCGTTAGAGTCGCGACCGGTCTTCCGAGAACTCTTGTCTAGTGAAAATTGCACACACCCTTTAGTCTACCGTCCTCCAACTGCTGTGTGTCTTATACCTAGGTACCAGCCTGCTCAGCAAAGCATCATCGGAAAACCCCTCTTGATAGCTTACTTGAAGTTTGAATCATCTACACCCTCGAAGGAAAGTGTCTTGCACAACATGCAGATATCTCCGCACACGACAAGTAACCAGCCGACAGCACTAGCCCCAATCAACAAGCTCCCGCCTGAGATCTTAGCCAGTATATTCACATTGTCAAGCTCTTATTACTGCTGCTTTGTTTACACCCAAAGCCGCCATTTATATAGTTTCACTCGCGTATGCACGCACTGGCGCCGCATTTCAATCGGCGTAGCAGCCCCGTGGACCCATATTGATATTAGTCCGTCCATTCCCAACAGTCGCACAAAAACACTTCTCGATCGTACAAAAAACAGTCCTATCTACGTCCATGTATACGAAGGATTCCACAAATCTGGCTCAGATTGGCCGCAACCCAAGATATCTGAAGTAGTGGAAACGCTCGCACCTCACGTCCATCGGCTCCACACTCTAGATCTAGAGCCGTTTAGACATTCCCAAGCTCTCTTTACTGCTGTGCTGAACCTTTGGCTCAGTAAGGGCACTCCGAGTCTAGCCAAGTCTCTAATGGTCTATCGGCCGGGCGCCAAAACTTTACTGTTTGCCGATGCATCAACCATCGAGGCGTTTAGTAACTTTTCAGAGAACACCCAGGCAATGTTATCGTCTCTAGAACAAGCTCAGCTGGACGGCGTGAGATTTGACTGGGGTAGTCCTGTGTATCACGACCTGGTCGATCTTAAGCTTGTTTTCTTTTGCCATCCCACCTCTATGTGCATCTTGGAGCTCGCAAGCATTCTTTTAGCGAGCCCAAGGTTATCCACGCTAAAAATGGACTCCTTGACGATCACGGACTCGCGTGGATGGGCCCGTCCCCCGATTGTACTCAGCCAACTGCAGGCTCTGAGCTTAACTCACATTGATCCAGCCAGTTTACAGCATTTGCTGCCTTTGGTTACTTTACCCGTATCTTCGGTCAAAGTCGCTATTGGTCCAACCAACTTTACCGCTATCCGTCTAGAGCTAGAACAACTTATTAGGCGTTCTCGTGTGGCAGAGCTGTGCTGCTGGCAGGACAATTGTGACCTTGTGCTCCCAACCTGGCTCGCAATTTTCAGGATATTTCCTCGTCTCCAAAACCTAGTGCTTCATCACTTCCATATGAATAAAGCTCCAGTCAGCACGCCAGTCTCAAGATCTTCCGAATTGCCGCTCCCTCTTCAAACAGTCAATATCACTTTTTCACAATGTGGGATCCGACTCGAGAGCTTGAAGGTGTTCGCGGCCTCAGAGGATGTACATACCGTGCGACTTTTGGAGTGCGACGTGTTGAGCAAGCGTGGTCGTATACAGTATGATACACCCATCCCGAAGCTTTTTGAAAGGTGTCCTAGCCTGAAGTTTAAATGCACCACCGCGGACAATCGCCTGAATAAACATTGGGACTATTTTGGTACGACGTTTCATCGCGAATACTAATATGCTTGATTATTGTTGAGTTTGTCTGTGTGCATAGCCTTTCTTACTGTATATAGTGCAACACATAATCTTCCACATAGTATATAGCAAGACTACGGCCCGAAACACGGCAAATGCACAGCTTTTACTCGTTTTAAAAAGCAAGCCTTGAAACGCGAGCCCATGGCTATATTGATAGTTTGCCTCTTGAGGGACATGAGTACTTAACACTACATGTAGCGATTTTTCTTCTTATTGCTCGCCCGATTGTCCCTGTAAATGCGAAAACCTTCTTATTTTGTAGTTCTGGCGGCTAACCAAGATACCTTTTTGTCGATGAAGAAGTCCGAGATATTAAACACGAGAACAGATACTTACCAAAGCTCGGTTGGGCAATAGCTATCCATCCTCGCGCATATATGTCGTTGCTTTGTTTGCTTTGTATAGAATGCATAAATGGTATTGGTTGTGGAAAGGGTGATAAGCGATGAGCGAAACGACGGATTGAGGAATACCCAACCCAAGGAGAGGATATCGTTTGGACTGTGTGATTACGCCCATGGGTGAGTATTGATATTGCGGGTTTAACAGTTTAATGCGAGTTTACTGAGCTCCAGTGAAGTAGTAGGAGATACTTGTGTGCTTTTGGTGATGCTAATGGACTGCTGGCAGGTCTATACGTTCGGTGGGCAAGCGCGAGAAACATGATGATCGAAAATGTGAGCCGAAAAAGGTTTGACGCACATAAACTCGCTGCTCAATACACAAGCACGCGTACAATGAGCACTGCGATTGCATAGCCATACAGTCCCCTCTGACAACGGGCTTCTGGACGAAAGACGCGTAACGAAGACAGATAAGTATTTAACTGATTGGGCACGATCACGTGATCGCGTTGCGACGCGGTCAAGGCTGGGGTGGATCATTACTTGTAACGGACATTATCCCAACAACCATCTATCAATTGGGGGACTTTGAGCCTAACGATTACATCCCATAACTCAGGCCTCCTCCACGTTCCATCACCCATCAACCGGCGTAAAGCTGTGAAACTGTAAGCTTTGATTGCGGTCATGCTGTTGCTCTGATTTATCCTTGTCAACTAAAGGATTTGTAGTCCATCACTTATCTATTCCTTCACCAAAATTGATGAGTATGGATTACCCCGCGCTCAAGGTAGGCCTCTACCACCGATAAAACCAGTGGACTGACGCGTTTGCTACAGAGAAACCGCACGTCGGAGTATCCTCAATTCAACTTCTCCCCCGGCGCTACCATTCCAGCTCTCTCATCAGTTTTCACAGAGCTTAAACTTGCACGTACGGCCCTCACTACTGCGATCCAGTACTACCAAGCCTCATGCGTCAAGGTTGTTGCTGCTTGCGCGACTCCTATCGATCAGTCTTCCCAACACTTGACGGCCAAAAATGTTCTTGCGGCAGTAGACTCAGAGCTCAAATCGCTTGTTTCTAAGGAAGGTGCCCTACAACAGATACACGTATCTCTACTTGGGGCACGAAAGAAGCTGGTGGCGGCAATCCCTTTGATCAATGAGCTCCCAGCAGAGATCTTGGCCAATATCTTTGCTCTTTCAGACTCCTGCTACATGTCCCGCCACGATCGAACCTTGCATAACTTTACTAGTGTTTGCACCCATTGGCGACGCATTGCGTTGAATACAACTCATCTGTGGACTCACATTGACGTGGGCCCATCGGTTCCTGATGGCCTCACAAAGGTCCTGCTCAATCGCACCAAGGACACCCCGATCTATATTCACCTGGACAAATCACAGCCCATATTCAATTTGGCTCGTCCCAAGTACTTGGCGGGTCATCGGATAACCTCCACACTTGCTCCTCATATACACCGAGTCCATACTTTGGAAGTCCATTTGAGCCTCGAATCTCCAGCCAGCTTTACTGCTTTGCTCAGTCTGTGGCTTCAGAAGGGTACGCCAAGCCTTGCAAAATCACTAATGGTGTACCGACCAGTCGCTAGAACTCTTTTGTCTTTCAATACACCGGACATGGATGAGCTTAGTGGTCACTCGGCAAACGCTCAAGCAATGATGCGGTCGCTAAGCCGTCTTCACTTGCAAAACGTCCACTTCAACTGGGACAGTAGCGTATATCATGGACTTGTCGACCTTCAACTTGACTTTGGCTGCGCCCCCACTTCCGTGCCTGTTTCGCAAGTCGCAGACATCTTATTAGCAAGCCCTGCTCTAACAACACTAAAGCTACGCTCCCTAACCATAACTAGTTCGGACAATAGACCTCCCTCCACGCCTATCGTACTGGGCCGTCTACAGCTCCTGTCCCTATCTTACATACGGTCAGACGGCTTAAAGCAGCTATTGCCTTTGCTCGCCCTGACTGATCCCTCAGCCAAGGTCTATATTGGGCCACTCAATTTTAGTGACATATATTCTGAAGTTGAAAGCCTCGTCACACGCTCTCATATAGCGGAGTTGTACTGCTCTCATTATCATCACCACGTCACGCCCGGAGTCTGGCCCTCGTTTCTTAGACTTCCTGGCCCCCTTAGCCTAATTCTACACCAATTCCCTCTGGATGAGTTGGTCGTCAGAGAACTTGGCCCCACGCCCTCTAGTTTCCCGCTCGATGTTATTCTTTCAGATTGCTGGGTCGATCCTCAAGGCCTGAAAGCGATCGTGGCCCGAAGCAACGTTCAAAGTTTGTGCCTCGACTGGTGCAGAATGCCCAAGGAGGATGACTTTGATGAAGAGGGTGCTCTCATGTCCGAGTTTGACTTTGAGGAGTATCCGGACCTCCAGGCCAAGTGCTCCGTTTCGGAGATTTTCTTGGATACGCGATGGGATCATTACAAAATATTTGATGATTGTTGAGTTTACCTACATGCATAATCTTTCTTGTTATATACAATACAACATGGTCTTCCGCATCTGGAGCCAGGCCACGTCCCCGAAACGACCACCAACACTTTTTTATTTTAGTATATCAAAGCTTGTTCGAACCTGTCCTCGCGCGTATATTCCATTTTCTTCTTCAATTCATGTAGAATGCGCGAATGGTATCGGCTGCGGGACCAAGGGTGATGAGCAATGAACACAACGACGGACCAAGTAATATCCAAGGAGAGGAGTCGTCTGGGCTGCGTGATCACGCTCGCGGGCAAAGCGTCAATTTTGCGGGTTGAAAATATGGGCTAATGCGAGTTTATTACACGCTGCAGAAGCACTGGGATACAGTCAAACGCTTCTGTTAATGCTCGTGAACTGCTGACAAGTCTGTACCACGTTCGATGCGCGAGCGCGAGAGAAATGATGATCGAAAAGTGAGCCAAAACAATTTGACGTAAAGCAATCTCGCCACTCAATACAACGAGCTCACGTAGCACGAGGACTGCAACCGTATATCCATAACGCCCTCTCCAGCAACAGGCATCGGGAGACGACGCGCAACGACAATGGATATTATCCGGACACGGTCACGTGACCGTGTGCGGGCTACGCGGCCAGGCTCGACGACCACTTGGGAGCCGGGACAAACCGCCCCAACGATATCGACCTCATGTCCCAAGCATTTCCCCCATAATCCATTCAACCAAGACTCGTTGTGATGCCTGTCGCCTCGGCACAGTTCTCCACTATGCGCCGGCTACTGCTCCCCGTCACCTCATGTCTATCAACTGTATAGAAAAGCTTGGCTTCGTCATACGTTGCCGTACACGAGGATCTAGGGTTTCGATTCGATGTGAGGGATAATGGATAATTGTTTTCTCGCTTCGATTCGATGGTTGGGTGGTTGGGAGATAACGCGACAGCAGGTTCTTGATGGTAAACAGGTGTCGAGATATGGGATTGATTGCGCGTCAGTTTTGAAGAACAACGGAACGCTCCCAACGAATCGCAGCCTCTCCGATAGACGCCTCGAACACAGGTATTATCAGACTGCTCCGATTCAACGAGGCATGAGCATGTACTAAGTTGTATCGTAGTTATATTTATTCTGACGTGCCAAGACCGAATCCTCATGTTCAACAACAGGTGCCGATACGGGAGCAGTCCGCCGTTGACTAGCCAGGAACGGGATGGTTTCCTCGGGCGCGCTCAAGGGATTTGACCGAAGAACCCGAACGGGCGCTCAATACATTTGACCTGATAAGTGAACACGGTCGTCCTGGAGGGTCGCGCTCGTACGGTCGGTATCCCTAACTGCGTACTATGTGCTATAATAGTCGTTTATCGTCTCTTGCCATTCTAGAGGTTAATGCGGTCGAAAAACGGTGAAGCAAAATTAAGGGCCCACGCCATGGATCGACAGAACCCGTCCCAACAAGCGCTGATCGGTAGCCAAGAATCCAGGGCCAAACATCACTAAATTCTCTTGGCACGCTTTAAATTCCCCCTTCCTCACCGCAAATACTCCGACCTTCAGTCTTTCATTCCCCCCTCCTTCCCCTTCCGATGTCGAGCGAGCAAGACGTGCTCCAGCCTCCCAAGGCCCTCGGCGCATCCAACCGGGACTCGGTCAACTCGAGCGCGGCGCCGAGCTTCAAGGCCCACGACTCGTCCTCGTTTATGGCCGCCGCCGTGCCCGAGCTCCCCCATTCGTCTGAAAAACCGGCGAAAAAGCGGAGTGGGCTAGTGTATGCGCTCGTGGGTGCTGCTGCGCTGGCGGTGATTGTTGTCGCGGTGGTTGTGCCGGTGTATTTCAAGGTGGTCAAGAAGAATGGCTCTTCGTCGAGTTCGGGTGGGGGTGGTGGGAGTGGAGGCGGTGCTCCGTCGGGGGGTGGACCGGGTGGGAGCGGGCCTACGAGTGGGATCACGTCCGGTGCGTTTCTATGTTCATTCTCACTACTCAGGGGCTAATGGTTGAAAATGACTTATAGGCAGCGACGGGTCCACGATTACGACAGAGTCCGGCTCGACGTTCACGTACAACAACAAGCACAACGGCT
The DNA here is from genome assembly GCA_019623705.1 of Ceratobasidium sp. 428. Taxonomy (NCBI): domain Eukaryota; kingdom Fungi; phylum Basidiomycota; class Agaricomycetes; order Cantharellales; family Ceratobasidiaceae; genus Ceratobasidium; species Ceratobasidium sp. 428. Next base: position 6,796 of record WSTJ01001305.1, on the reverse strand, counting down.
TCTGGGTATTTGACCCGACCAACCCGTTCAACAACTCGGCCCAGGCCCAAAGCTGGACCCCTCCGCTTAGCCAGCCGTGGAAGTACGGCGAGGATCGTATCTACGGGTTAGTTCTCTCCTTCTCATTTGCCCCTATCTCCAGCTTATTCCTTGGTAGAGTAAACCTCGGCGGATGGCTCGTACTCGAACCATTCATCTCGCCCGCTCTCTACGAACCGTACCAGCCCACGAACCCAGACTTTACCGGCATCCGCGCCGTAGACGAATGGACGCTCTGCCAGGCGATCGCGGCTAACAAGTCTTCGGGCGGTGTGGCCAAGGTTATCGAGAACCACTATGCGACGTTTATTACCGAGCAAGATTTCGCTGATATCGCTGGTGCGGGTCTCAATTGGGTTCGTCTCCCGCTGCCGTACTGGGCGGTTGAAAAGTACGACGAAGAGCCGTTTTTGGAGGGTGTTGCGTGGAAGTGAGTCTAGTGTATGCGTGGGATTGTGGGTACGGTTGCTTATGGCTGGTATAGGTACTTCCTCAAAGCTATTGAGTGGGCGCGCAAGTACGGTATTCGGATCAACCTCGACTTGCATACTATTCCCGGGTCCCAAAACGGGTTCAACCATTCTGGTAAACTCGGCGGCGCCAACTGGTTCGTCTCCTTCCTTCCTTTGTACTCTTGTTCGGTCGGCTGACGGTTCTGGTTGGGGGGATAGGCTCCAAGGCGTAATGGGAATCGCCAACGCTCAACGCTCCCTGAACATCATCCGGACCATCACCGAGTTCATCTCGCAGGACCAGTACAAGGACGTTGTCGTCATGTTTGGCGTCGTCAACGAGCCGAGAGTCGCCACTATTGGACAGGAAGTCATCACCAGCTAGTACGTCGTTGCTCTCTTTTCATCTTGATCCAGATGACTAACTGAATGAAATCGAATGGATAGTTACCTCGAGATGCACGATATGATGCGTAACATCACTGGTCTTGGCAAAGGTCCCTTTATCTCGGTCCACAACGGGTTCCGAGCGTTTTCGGCGTGGCAGAACTTGCTGCCTGGTTCGGACCGTATTGCTCTCGGTCAGTCTCATCGTCCTGCCTTCATTGAAACTGGATGCTAATATTGAACTTATGTAATCCAGACGGACACCCCTATTTCTGCTTTGCCCGCATGCTCCCGACACCCTTGTCCTCCCAAGTCACACGCCCGTGCCAAGAGTGGGGCAAAGAATACAATGGCACGATGGACACTTATGGATTCGTTGCGGCTGGCGAGTGGAGTTTGTCGTTTAACGATTGCGCGTACGTTTCTTCCTATTCATCTTATCTTCTTTTGGCTAACGTTACATTTTGGACCGTTAGATACTACCTCAACGGCGCCAACGCAGGATACCGCTACGACGGCACGCTGCCCAAGTACACTGGCCCGCGCGTCGGGAGCTGTGATACTTGGTTGGATGCAGATACCTGGACCGACGACGTCAAGGCCGATTTGAGGACGTTGGCTTTGTCGCATATGGATGCCACCCAAGTACGCCCACCCCCATCTCTTTTCCAACCCATCACTAACAACCTTGCCCACCAAAACAGAACAGCTTCTTCTGGACCTGGCGCATCGGCGCTTCCGACCGCACCGGCAAAGTCAACGCCCCGCTCTGGTCCTACAGCCTCGGCGTCAAGGGCGGCTGGCTCCCCACCGACCCACGGGACTCGATCGGAACATGTAAAAACTCGAACCCGCGCTCGGGTCCACTCAAACCCAGTCAAACGTCCTACGTCTCGCAAACGATCGCTGCTTCGGTCCGAGCGGCCAACGCGTTTCCTCCGGCGTCCATCTCGGGCGGCGCGAACGTTGCTGCGCTGCCTACGTATACGGCCACGGGTACGCCGATTACAATGTCGGCTGCTACGTATACGGCTGCGACTGTTTCGAGTGGGAGCGGGTGGGTTGGCGGGAGTGGTGGATGGGAGGGGGATTTTGTCCCTGTTGAGGGGTGTACGTATCCGAATCCGTGGGATGCCGAGACGGTTGCTGTTCCCCCGAGGTGTACGGGCCGGAGGAGGGTTGTGAGGGCGCCGAGGGAGACTGGGGTCGCTTGGTGAACTTTGAGTCTGCTGTTCGGTGAACACTGGTTTATTCCACGACTCGGTGAACGCTGTTGTTGTTTTTCTTGGATAATGGGGTTGTGTGGATAGCTGTATCAGCTGTTGTCCTGTCGTTTTCTGTTGTTCTGTGCGGACGCTGTGCTTTGTTTTTGTGAAACATTTTCTTCATTTGGGGACGATACAAGATGTATTGGTTATTGTTGTTAGATCGTATACTATTCATTTATTGCGTTTTGGAAGACTGTGAGTCTGGATTAAGCCATATCCAGTCGCGAGTGCTCAATGCTTGCTCGCCGCTAGTTGCCACAGTAGAAACCGCTTAATCCTAGTGTAGTTTAAGACTTGCGTCGATTTGAGAAATGTCCATATGAACTACGCCACCCCCAAGGACAAAAGCTCGCCCCCAATCGCCACAGTTGAAACCGTCTAGTCCTAGCGTATTTTCAATTCCATTCAATATTTTGACTTGGACTGTATACACGCCAAGTCTACATACAAAAGACCGGCCGTATGAATCCCACGGTGATTCCTTCACTCAGACTTGGCTAAGACCGCCTTCCATGATGAGCGCGAGCTAATATCTCGCCACCAACTATTCAACGGCCGGCTCGAATCAGAATCTTGGGGTTGGAATGGGTAGCTATGGACGCACCGTTGGACATTCGGACTTGAAGTGAATACTTCAGGTACGTGTTCTTCAAAATAAGCTCCGTAGGGAAGATGCCAGAGATCGACAAGGGTCAAGGTCTGAAACTACCCGTGAGGCGGTGGATGATGAACGAGAAGTTCGGGACGTACATCCCCCGAAAGGTACTTGTGTTTGGCGAGAATACGTTCGTATCCTTGTATATTTTCCTTGATGGTCTCTTTATGCTTCTCAGCCTCTGCTTCGTCGGACGGGAATCCGAATTTCCTTTCAAGGGTGTGATCAGTCTATAATAAGTAAAACTCGCGTAACGGCAGCAATTAGTGTGGCGTACTTTGCTAGACTCAACTCCCAGGCAATCACGATTCCCGAGGGCTCGAAACATGAATACTCGACGCTGGCGGCTTGTTCGAACAACGCGCATCTCTCGATATCCGACGCGTCTGGGAGTAAGCTGGAGTGTTGTGGCGAGCCGTATTTCATGACGAGGTATCTGCAAATTGCGCGAGATTCGTAGAGTTAGAAGCCATTGATATCCTATCAACCCCCGGTTCGGTACGTGCTTGGATGGAATGAGGGCTAGAAGGGAGGCGTACAATCAGGACGGGAACGCGTCCAAACGGACTTTTAGTGTCTTTGTAGTCTTGTATTAGTTCATATTCGAGTTTGAGTTCTTCGCAGACGACCGTCGAACATTGGCCATGAAAAGTTTCTAAACCCAGGCATGGTCGTGGCTTACATAGCTAGCGTTCAGAGACAGGTTACTCACGCCATATATTTTAACCGCCATGTTGGTTGGAGCTTGTGGTTGCCGAGCCCACGAGAGAGCGTGGTATGCATGATGTGGCTGGCACCGTACGCCACTCGGTGATGGGACTCAATGGACGGACTAGTCTCGGTACCGAACACGCACGTGACAATCGTATTTTTAGAGTCGCTATGGAGTCCTTATAGGCTCCGTGTACACACAAACCACGGGCAAACTGTATCCGGGCATAAGAACGAAACGAGAATGTGCCCACCATCTTGAAAGAAGTCTCACGCACCCTTGCCCCGAGAGCAATTGTCTCCAGCAATTAAAGCCCGCGGACAGCTCGGCTGTGCCAGCGTTCTAGTACGCATATATGCAGATCACGCTCTCCTCAAAGGTTCGCGAATGCATACAAAGCATACTTGAGGCATCAGCGGAGAATCTGTAGCGAGTAATACTCGCGGGTCACACGGATCCTCAGCCGACTGGCGCCTCGCTTAAGGCAAATTAATACACCCGACGTCTTCAAGACGTATGCGTATTAGGAGCTGATAGGCTTTGATACTTCAACAACCCAATCTATCACAACTTCCTCATTCGTTAGTCCTTAACAGCACAAAGACGGAATAAATATATACATGCCCACGCTTGTGGTGGTCTAAGCCGCCGACAGAAGCCCGGTACGCGAGGTCCGGCAATTCAAATTGTAGGAGTGGAGTCGACCGAAGGCTTCTTGGCGGGGATCGATCAATTTTCTTGCTCACTCATGCTTGGCAGTGACCTGGCTGCCGAAGGGCTTGTCCTCCAGCTGTCACCCTTTTGCAGTATTGCGTGCCTAGGAAATGCCGAATTTATGTCCGGTTTTTCTCCTTAAAGCGACTATATAAAGGGACTGTCTTGCAAGTCTCTTCATCACTCAGCCTACAAACTACTCTTCCTACCGCTACAATGAAGTTCACCACCGCTTTGGCTCTCGCCGTCTCCGCCAACGGAGTCTTCGGGCACTGTAAGTCTTTGATCATTTTTAGACTTTCCAATTTTGACAATTGTCGTTAGACATCTTCAACAAGTTTATTGTTAACGGCACTCCCGGCGCGGTCAACCAATACATCCGACCGGTACCCAACAACTCGCCCGTTACCTCTGTTACCGACAACAACGTCCGCTGCAACGTCAACGGCGGAAGTGGCAGCAGCACAGCAACCGCAGCGGTCACGGCTGGATCCACAGTATGTCGAGATAGCGCTCCTTGGGCCATAGTGTAGCATAGCTGACTCTTATGAACTCACAGGTTGGATTCGTTCTTGACAACACTATCTATCACGCAGGACCTCTGGCCGTCTACCTCGGTAAGTTTGTGATCCGCATTCAACTTGTTTATTTGAACTCACGCCCTATTCAGGCAAGGCTCCTAGCACTGCGGCGTCTTGGGATGGCTCGGGTGCGAACTGGTTCAAGATTTACGAGATGGGCGCCAATTTCAACCCCTTCAAGTTCAAGGCTGAAGGTAAGCTTTACCACTGCATACGCATTCGCTCGACATCTAATGTGACGCCCTAGGTCTATCTACTTTCACCTTCCCGCTCCCCAAGTCCATCCCAAATGGCGAATACCTTGTTCGCATTGAGCAGATCGGGCTGCACGTTGCTGGCGCCCCGCAGTGGTATATTTCTTGCGCTCAGATCAAGGTTTCTGGCGGCGGAAGTGCAAACCCGAGCAAGGTTTCTATCCCGGGCTATGTTAGCCCCTCGGATCCTGGTCTGACTGGTTCGTCAAAATTCTCAATTACAAAATAGCACTCGGTTGACACTATTATTGCACTAGTGAACATCTACAACCCGGTACCTACTGCGTACAAGGTTCCTGGGCCAGCGGTCTTCAGCGGGTAGATGAGTCAACATTTATATCAGGGAATCATCGCTTGGCTTTGTTTTTGTAGTATATATGCTATAGCAATCCATTACGTGATTGCATCTTACGCGCAGCTTTCTGAGCTGAGAAAAGTATACGGCTTTTTGGAAGAAAGGATTGTGCCAATACCTCATATCGCAATGCTCGGAGTCGATTCGCGTATCTATGTTGGCGAAATTATCCCTGCCGAATTGCCTTCTATGGGCTAAATTATGGTCAGCCGGCCACTTACATAGTATTATCTTCTTTCGTAGTTGATCCGAGATATACCATGTGAGACTTGCAACAGAGCTTCTTTGACCTCCATATATCCATCTACGATTAGAACAGTTTTTGATGGAAAGCCTGACTTGCCTTAGGAGCCGCGTTCTCATAGGGTTTAGCAGCTCAAGAAATGGAATAAAAATTGACGATTTCTTATGAGCTAGTGTCTAAATGTACGCACGCGGATGAAAAGGCGCTAAAAACCTAATTTATCAGTCATTGAACTGATATCTGAAAGGCTAGGTCAAGTTCTAACTAGACGTCATGTGTTAGGTTTACTATAGGAGCCATATGTTGGATGCCGCGAATGGCATAAGCAAACAGCTCATCTGCCCCAGATGCTGCATGATGGATGCCGACAGAAGCCCGGCGCATATGGTTTCGGAAGATCGTAGAATAGTGTCTTAGGATTTATTTGCTCCGGCACATAGTCCTATTGGCTCTTCTTACCCTGAACGTAACTTGAACGGTCGCCGTCAAAATTCTAAGTATATCCACCTCTCTCACAAGGTTCCATCCCCATATAGTGAACCAAGCTACAAACTCCAAGTTATTTGGCATGTTCCGGTTCTCCTTGTGCTATAAAAACTAGCCCCTTGTAGTCTGAAATATGTAGTTTTGTTTTACGACTCGTCTACCTAGACCGCACACCCTAACGACCACAATGAGGCTATCGATCGCTCTCGCTGCTGTACTATCTGCTCACGGGGCATTCGGTCATTGTAAGCCATATCAAATAGTGTTTGTCTACATAGCCAACACGCCTTTTCAGACATATTCGACAAGTTGATTGTAAACGGCGTTACAGGAGCACAGTTCGCAAATATCCGGCCCCCACCGAATAATTCACCAGTCACCGATGTGACATCAAACGACGTTCGCTGCAACGTGAACGGTGCAAGTGGGTCTGGTACCACTACAGCCACGGTCGCTGCCGGCTCCACGGTAAGAACTTTCTGTAACTTCCGATTACTCGAATCAACTGAATAAATGATCTCCGATTTTCAAAGGTTGGCTTCGTTTTAGACAATACTGTTTACCATCAAGGTCCCCTTGCTGTGTACCTAGGTTTGTGGGTTTCGATCATGATGTATGCATCTCGCTAATTGAAACCTATTTTAGGCAA
>WSTJ01001304.1:0-13605 GCA_019623705.1 Ceratobasidium sp. 428 | reverse complement strand
CACTCCCGGCTTGACATACGAAGAATAGCCGATGTTGCCGCCAAGGGGCGCACGTTCTAATGACCTAGCCTAGTGAGTCAAACATGTTGCCCTAGGGCTATTCTATTGCCGATAGCTGCTTTCCCAGTTTAGTGTCCAGCACAATTCGTCGAGCACCGTCTATATTCTGTCACAAGCTCGGGTTATCACGAGGACAGGGGACAAAACCCGAAACAAAGATAGTCGGGTGATGATTGTTGGTTTTTGGCAGGATCATAAGTCTTGAGTGCCGGTGTGTCTTGACGATTTATCTCTAGCAATCCTCAGGAGCGACTGCTTATGATTCAATAAAACGAGTATCATGATTGATTGGTGTGAGGTTACAAAGCGTCCGAGTAAGATAGAATGTACGAGTTTGGACTCAGAGTTCGAGCAGGATAAATGCAGACCTAAATTCCAAATACGAAACGCTTTGTCGTTTTTCAAAAGTCTCACAAATTCGATCTCGCGCTGGACCAGCGGGATTTATTTTGGTCCCGATCTGCTTACGTCAGAAGCATTCACGCGGTTTTCGCCGTTGGCTTTGGTCTCAAACAAGCCCAATCATGCTTTCCCAAGGAGACTGAGTTCATGACCCGCTTTTCCAAATTTCTTTGCAAGATATGCATTATCAACGTTTTTGTCGATAGTTTGCGCTCGTCCAACGTGTGTCATAATAATTATTTTTTCGCGAAAAAGTATACAGCATACAGTGGCATCCTCCCGTCCTCCCAATTGGCGACCTTGCCTTTGAACTCAAGACAGCCCGTGAAAGAAGAAGGGAGAAGGAGGAGGTGGAGCTAGGGCTGGGGCGGATGTTCGGAAAACTAATGATAAAGTTGTACGAAGCTGAGGTTCAGGGGCAACGACCCAAAACGCGAAAGGGGCCGCCGCCGCTCAAAAGCAAGAATAGAAATCACCGCTCCTCCAGAACCAACGTGGATTTGCCCGTTCCACTCGTAAGAACCGCCGCTGTGTTTAGTAATTCGAAGAGTATTCCCAGTTCTCCAGTGCGTGCATCTGAAGAATGTCATGTTAGCCACCAAAACGTTGTCAAATTCGGTTGGGCGTTTTCTTGAGGTTTAAGCAGCTACTCACGGGTCTGGATCACCCTCACCGTAGTCTTTCTCTCTCTCCGCAAGTAGGACTATCCAAATGGCCCATGCCCTCCCGCAGTAGGTTCAGTCGTCTCTCAAACCGAAAACAAAAATCGGCACAAGTCCTAGCCGAAGCCGAAGCGTAGTGGCAGCTGGTCCGTTGTTAGTCTCGGGAAATATCATTAGATTTTTTCGATCATAGCTGGGGTAAACGTAACGCAGCGCCTGTGGTTCCAAGAATGAGACAAGAGTAACATCGCACAAATCTGACCAAGACTTACCTCGGAAGAACATGATATATTCCCTCGGTTTGGCGTCACGAACCAAAGATTAACCTGCAAAACCGAAAGCCGCGAACGATTCCTGAGTTCGTTGGGACATGGGCCAAGCGCAAGTCGTTCAAGCGTGCTTGCTGGATAGAATGCGAATTCCTCAAGGATGTATCGACCGAAATAAGCATAAGCGAAACCAACAGCTGGTTGAGATATAGTTCTAGACAATAGTCGGAAACATAAGTAGACGTGATTTTAGGCAACAATGGATAGGTTCGAATGCACTTGAATGAGTCATGGTTCCTTCGATCGGGTCCTGCATCCTAGCGGTTGACACCCGGTTGTAAGCGAAGTGCGCCTGAACTAGACGAGCCCCGCCTCATTGCAAGAGGGCTAGTAGAGTCCATCGATAGTCTAAAGATTTTCGGCCTTCAGGCTCCAGCACGCGATGTTCAGGTCGAGTCCTTCAAACCCGATCTTGACTTTGTCACCCGAACTATCTTCTCGTCAAAAGTGGACTGAAGCGGATCTGGTTGGATTGTTGTCGTCGCGAATAAGCCGTGGTAATAACTTCATAACGGTCGCACGAAACCCTCCCGTTTTCGGTGGATAGATAAACCCGAATGCTGGTCGAGTTGCCAGAGTCCAGTCGGGATGTATCCGGAGGCAAGGAATGCCCGATCGTCTAGGTCGTCAGTCCGCTGCCTGACTCCCAACTGATAGAACAAATCGATAAACACTCATCAGCTACGATCCATCGCGCCAACTGAGAATCCAGAAGCGAACAACAACTCACATCGAGAGAAAGAGCTGGATTCCATTCAATCATCCCTTCATTCGTAGGCCGGGGCCGCGAAGAAGTGACGCAATAGCGATTTATTGGTTGGGGCATGGATCGACTAACCGAGTCCACCCAGGCTCGCGCTCTCGAGTCCAATATGATTCGGGATATCCATCGAGTTCGGGTTAAGTAGACTGATGGTCTATGCCATGAGGAAGGGCAGAGGTCGGCGCTCGAGTAGGTCGTACATCGTCGCCGCGCCCAAGGGCCAAACGGCGAGTCGTCGAATCCTACTAGGTTGGTTCATCACGAGTTTTAGCGGTTTGTCGTCGATGGTAAATAAAAAGAATCTTTTGCATCTTCCTAGAGATTTGTCGTCCATCTTTTGGAAGTGCTGAGGCGCGGCTAGACGAGCTACGAAGCACGTTGAGTCGTCGATGTTATAATGCGAATCCGGGGTGACGTCGCCGGAGGGGCAAGTCCTCGTGATGATCGCAAACTGCCACAAACACTATGCCACAAGCGCCCAGCGGCTCCTCTCTTCCGGTCTGCGACCACCGGTCGACTAGTATAGTACTTGATACTCTGCACTCCGCCCCTTCGAACTCGAGCGCTGGTATTTGAAGTCACTGGCGTAGAAAATCTACTCTTTCCCGCTCTCACCTCTGACGCGCACTATTGGGCTCGTGTGACATAGGTTCTGCTCAATGTCGGACGGGGTTAGATGCAGAGGTTGGGCAACGAATGGACTAAGGGCAATAATTACCTCACCTGCATGAATATCAATCCTCATGCTAACATATCCGTCAGTGTTACCTGGTTACTCTACTTGATTCGGATGATAACTTGCTCTCCGACTGTCTCGCCTCTAGTTAAACCCACGCCAAATCTGCCCGAATCTGCTGGCTGCCCGCACGTCCAATCATACTCTTAGAACGACGATCAGTTGACATGCCGCCTAACATCGTGCTATGAGACCACTTAGTCCCGTTCGGCTAAACGTCGCGGGGAAATCTATTGTTTTGCTGGGGATCTGTAGATTGAACGAGGCCAAGTTCGTGGTGGTGGGAGAAGCGTTGGCGGAATCTCCACTGGTGCGTGCTCTGGCTTCCTGATTGATCTACAGAGCTAATCTTTTGCTCGACGCTCGATTCATCACCGTCTGCTGTTTCTCCCTCGATTTACGCTTTAGGATCGTTCAAGTCTTAATCGTTCCATTTCTGGTTCCCGCACGGCATCCTTTTTATGGCCTTCCCGCACATTCACTTTCGCGCCTAAGACGAGCATCGATCTTTTTCCCTCTCATCACGATGATTCGAGTTCGAGATGCCCCTTCTAAGGTATAAGCTGCGTCTATAACTGCCTCTGACTTGTGGTTCGCCGAACGGGGGCTTGACTTGTGGCTGCAACAGGACAATGTGCGAGATCTTCACTAGTCGGCGGCACAAATCGTTCAACAAGGTGGTCCTCGCTGCCTCCCTCGCCTAACCCGCAAGTCCTCGGTTGTACCATGCTCGGTCCATATCCGAAACTCGTGTTGTCGGGTTCGTCCTCGTTACGCTTTCCGTCCTCGTTACAACAGGCTGTTCACGCCTCGACGTCAAGTATCTCGACTCCAGCTATCTTGCTGGTTGTCATCCCTTCGCTCTTTCCACAATACTTTCAACCATGTACAGAATCTGCCACATGCGTCACTTCTGCCCTCTCAAGTGCGACCAGCTTGAGGAGATCAACGAACCAACGATCGAATCAAGGGAAAGGGTGCGAACATTCGGACATTGCGACTCTGTCTACAAGGTAGGTATCATGTCACAAAATGGATGGAAGAACTGATGATATTGCCTGGGGAGTTCCAGTCAATCTGGTGGAAAAATAACCGATCTAACGCTCATATTACCACAAATGTTCTTGAGAATGCCAGCAACTTGACTTCTCCACGTCATCCACATCATGGGTGAGGATGTTTGAGTATTTCCCACTCACGAACAACAACACTAGGAATAGCATGAAGGTTGGGACCTGATAGTTACGGGCTAATAACGAAAGACACACAAAAAGGGTGCGTACATCCGAGTAGTTCATGACCACCTTTCGTCTTGGCAGGTTCTAAGCTACAACTTCGACCACGATAACGTCCATGTCGTGTGGATCGAACAACCGAAACATGTAATGTAAGCCACTTGCTCCTTCTCCAGCTTGCCTGACTCTAATCCGGATATGAAACCTACTGGATGACATATCCGAATAGGCTGAAATATGCAGGGTCCTAGGCTGCTTGAAGTTTTTATATTGAGAAGCCGATAGACTCGTCCCGTCATACTTTTGTATCGTCAACCCACTTTGTCATACCGGTTAGGAATTTGCCCTGTGTAGAGCTGATCGATGATAACAATGAGATGATTAGTTCTCTTGACAGTGACCATACGTTACGGAGAAACCAAGTCTAATGTTGGACTTCACTCAATACCCAGTAGTGTAAAGTTTAAACTTTGATTTTTGGGCAGTGGAGTCGCCAGGGACCCACACGTGTATACTCTGGTTGCATAACATAGGCGGTTGGGCGGCGGAGCCGCCTGACAGGGCCACATGCATTCGGTTCTGAGGGATTTCCCCCCCAACCATCATCTCTCGTTCATCGTGATCGCGTGATTGCAGCGCCCTTGACCTTGCGCGTCATAGTTACCTTTTTATAGCTAAAAACCGCCAAGTTGTAGTCGGTTACTTGAACCGAGAAGCGTGGCAGAAATACCGGCGAGCGCTTATGCTAAGCAATCAAATCAGTCTCGAACCATGTAACATAGGACGTCCAACTTCCCCATACTGTATTAGATCTTAACCGAATCGTCTTCTAGCTGATCACTACTTCAATATACTACTACGGAGGCCGAACAAATGCTCATCAAAAAGGTAAAGTAGAGCACATGATTGATAGGCGAATTGTCATCAATCAAGTGCTTTACACATCTCGTGGTGATATTCTACTCTATGACCGATCTCACCGCTGCGCAAGCGCTCGCAGAAACTAATGCTCCACTTTTTGCGATTAATGGGTTAGTAGAAGAGTAGAAGCTGCGTATTATGTGGCGTATTTGACTCCGTTTGGCTTGCATAACCACCCTACCCTGAAAAGCAGTTCAGCGACCTGCGCTTGCAGTAATAGTTTCACGCTATTAAAGCCCCGAAAGATAACGGACTAACGAAAATATCGCCTAGCAAAAATTCGACAAGCAATGAGCCTCACCCGAGCAAGGTCTGCTTGGCGACGCATTACAAAGCGCTCGCACGCTAATATCCCTTTGGGTGCTATGGTATCTCTACCGGGCTTCCATGAGACCGTCACCCTCGCGCAATCGGTGATAGACATACTAAAAGTGACTTTGTACGTAACTTCATGTGGTTGTATGCTAACCCGAATGCCAGGACTCGCCAACTGAGCGAGATCGATGTATGGAGCTCCGGTTCAAGATCCAGTCAACGATGGGCCTTGTTCAAGACATGCCTCGACTAAGGCAGAATGAGAAATGGGATTTTGAACTGTGAGTAATCTTGCATTGTTATCATCGGGCTTTATATAGCTGACCCTGGGTCCTCGTCACCCAGTGCGTTTCAGTCGATCGAAGCAATGTTTCGCGCCATGAATAAGCCGGGCTGTAGTGGCTATCGTAAAGCAGAAATCAAACTCGAGGAGCTGGAGAAGCTGGATCGAATGCTTGACCACGTAATGAAGCTGGTTGAGGTATGCTGAGATTCTTATTCTGTAATTTCGCTGCAAAAGGATTCACCGTTTGGCTATGAAGCTGCGACTGTGGTATGCAGCTCATACCGCAAACGAGGACAGCGAGGTTAGTGCAATGCTCATCAGTTCTTCCTGACAATACTCTAATGTTCTCTTGTGATAGCTCGAGGTAATCAAAACACACGACATACTCGATCAGGTTATTATTCCACGTTCTAGCATCAGGAAAGTAACTATCGAACCGTGATACTTTCGTTCCTAATACTATAATCCGTTCCCAGGTCGACTAACCACGCAGTAAGCAAAATATAAGTGATTATCTTTTCAGCTCAATTTTTTTTTCTGTAGCAGAACCGTTGGCTTGAACGCGCGATAAACTCCCCAGTAACGGAAACGGCACAGCCTCTGGTTACAGCGTGTTGTCGCTCCGGGAGGATAGGACGCATGCCAGTTACTTATATTACTTACAGTTCCGCTCATGCGCCTGAGGAGGCGGCAAATGTACGTACTTCAACTTGGTTTGGAGATTTCATTTGAAATATGACTGGCTCTCGCATAGAGAGTTTGGGAGGAGCTCCTGTGGATGTCGCAATGTCTGTGAGTGGGGTTTGAAGCTGGATCCTAAATTTGTAACTAGACTCATTTCAAATAGCCATCCCAACATCGCCACCATCGTTGGAGTTACGAAGGGTCCATGGCTGAATGGCATTGTATACTCATCAGGTAATTCATGCTATTTGCATATCATGGCACTAGGCTCACAGTCTCCGCACAACTAGCTATGCTTCCGCTCGAAACATTTCTCGAAACTACAAACGATTTTAATGTGCTACTCCCATGTGTGAGCGGCATCGTTTGGCGTATCTCTTGCTTTCAATGCTGACTAGTTGCGACAGTTTCGCGATCTGGTGGTGAGTTCCCTATAGTCTATGCACTCAGGGCTGAGACTATTGATCCGTTGAGTAGGTCACCGATGAGTATCTTGAGGGTTGCAAAATGCCGGTAAGCTAAATGATCAAGCAAGATATAGGAGTCCTGACGAGAATAGTTGCGTATTGGCGAGGTACATATGAGTTACGATGGACGTGTGGTAGTGCAACCTACGCCTTATTACAAAGAGTTCCCTCGTCTGGTTAGCTAAATATACATGCTCGAAGGTCTTCTCAAACTGACTTGCATATATCCAACATTTCGTTCCCACAAGGAGGATATATTACTTCTGTTCAAGGGCCTCGACTCGGTAATAGGAGAGCTCGTCAGCATGTATATGAACAGTGTCTGGAAGAGTTCCGTATTACTAGACACTTTGGACCGGCTAGTACAAGGAAATGGACCGATGACAGCACTTAAACTGTATCGGATACTCTATGAGATAACCGCGGACCCAATCAAGACTGTACAGCTTTGGTGTGACGTTGTTCCACCTACATATACTACCCTTGTAGGGGAGGTTGGAATCTACCGACAGTCACCACCTCGTAACTGGCTTGGTCTTAGCTGCCGTATGAGCGTGGACTTGAATGCGGTAAGTTGAACACCCAAAGTTCATCAGTCGGCTACCAACCTACTCACACCCGTTTAGCCCACACTAAATGTCTGGGGAAATGGCGCACCTATAGCGCCTCATGCCCAAGCAGCTGCAATCATAGCGCCTGGTGGTTGGGTAACCTACAAGCTTCCTTTCAGGTCTATAAGCCATATATCTTGGGAATCCAAGATACCTTTTCGCCCAGTAGGACGGGACATTATCGCGCAATGGATTCGTCGACCTAAGCCGCTCTCGGGACTGGCCGAGCGAGAGTGTGTGTCGCTGTGTGAGTAGACCGTTCTTTGTGTTGTTTTTGCTCATATAATCTCATTATCGGGGTCTTGCGTCACATAGGCTACCATGTGTGGTATGGCGTAACGGTAGTCAGCGAGCTTGAATGTGACCAAATCTACTATCATCGCTGTGTCACGGCGCGTTCCAACCCGCACAGCTTCTGGGGATACTTCAGTACCAACAGGGATCCCCAGATTCGGGATGATAGCATCAAGAAGATGGGATGGAGGTTTCGTCATGGATTGTAAGTCTGCACCATTCACGGTTTAGCCAGTTTTTGAACCGAATGGCCCTTCCGTATAGGACTATGCGCATGTGGAGGGTTGTCGACGATTGGGGTTACAAATACAAAAAACTGCTGGCGGAAAGCTTGAGGGATTGTCCGGATAGCTTCCTTCCTGAAACTATCGAAGACGACCGGGAGGAGGAGTAGTTATTCTTTCCGCCAGGTGTATGCATGAATCATAAAAAGGTTGTAAAACTAGTTTGCGGAAATAGGTTTGAAACTGATAAATTTTTTTGATAATGCATTCATCTGGTATCTGTAGCACAGTCCTTAAACGCGCCGTGTGATGCGTACTAAATCACAGCTCAAAGAGGGGCAGTACCACCAAGTCGTCACTCAGAGCGTGACCTGGGAGACCACTCAGATGGCATGAAGCATGAAATATTTTATTCATCTACATTCGAGGTACATGTATATCAAGACCTAACTTTAGAACCAACCCTATGTTCCGTCGCAATGTTTCAGTTACACCCATAGGAACCCTGTGGGTGCGACAACCCCCGGCATGGCCGCTACAACCGTCAGCTTCTCTCCTCGCGCACCAGATCGCTCGTAGACCTATTATTTAGGGCACATAATTAGAAATCCCATCGGTCGACCGGAAACAGATATAACATGCCTTGACGCCGCCTTTGTCTGCCCCACCAACAATCAAGTATCTATCGTCCGGCCCTCCGAACGCTGCACCTCGTACATGTCGTAACTCTGTCCTAACACTCGCGACTAGCTCAAACCCATCTGGCCCATTCGAGCTCTTCAGTGGCGAGAAGACTGTCATGCTATCGCCGTCAGGGTGTGCTTCGTTTCGATTGGTAACAAACAAAAGGGGAGTCGGCGTTGTAGTTAAGAGCAGTTCGGCAGCGAGGAGAGGTAGTGGTTCGGACGATCCGTTTATCGGCGCCGAGTCCGGTCGATTTAATATTGGTGGCGTGGATACGGGCTCGGGAAGGGTAGATAGTGAGGCGATGAGGGACGATGAGGATGTAGGAGGGAATGTGTGTGCGGCGAGTTTGTTGGTAAGTTCGTTGACGACATATAGCACGCCGTCTACAAGCTCACTCATTAGTTTTGGATAGAAGCGTAAAAGAATACTGGACATACTATGAACCTGTACATGTCTCGGTCCTTCACCAGATCCGGCCTTGACGTCACCGATCTCTGCCCATTCTCCCTCTCTGTTCTTTTCCAATCGTACAACTCGGTCCGAGCCAAGGTCAGGTACGAGCAGCTCGGTGGATGAAGTTGGGAAGATTTGATGGGGATGAGGTGAGCTCTGGCGCGCAGAGTTCGGACCCGAGCCGGAGAATAGGATTGGGTTCTTAGACGAAAGGAAGTGGGGGGCTGATTTCGAGAAGGAGATCGCAAGAACGCTTCCGGAAGAGTACTGAAATAGACATATATGTTTAGCGAGGGGCATGAGTCCAGAATCTATCAACTCACGTTCCCTACTACAACCTCGTCTTCTAACACCGCCAAATGCGCCGGATCCTCTCCCGCGCTCCCCATACTCTCCAACAGCTTGAGTCTACCATCCTCCTTCAGCTTGAACAAGTGTACTTTTCCATCAGTGACCTCATTTGTCGCCAAGATCAAAGTCTTATCGCTAGGATGTGCTGCGATCCAACTTGGGTTCGTTCCAGCAGGAGATTGAGCGATATCTTTAAGAGTTCCTTTACTTGGATCGAACTCAAGTGTAGTAATATTCGGCGTGTATGACGCAACGAGAATGCGGTACTTGGGCATAGTGGTGGGCGAGAGCAAGATACGTTTGGCGAGGGATTAGCTCCATGATTTAACTGTTATCGTCGTCGGCGCTTCAGGGACCAGCCCCCGGTTTGCACGTGTTTTACAGGTTGGATCCGTAATCGCCGAAGATTACCCCACTGCCTCATGCTTTCTCTTCTCCCTATGACAATACTAAGGTCGTATTAATTTTCTGGTTTAGTTCTTATTTCTCTACGCAATATCTTCGCTAAATGACCTACCGGCCTCCGAATTTTTAGCGAGTGAGATGTTGGCTGCAGGGTTGCTCTTTCGGATGGACTCGGCTTGGGTCATAGCTTTTCCTCCCCTCGCTAGCTATCTCTCATTGACCCTCTTTCTGTAACCTGGAAATATACACCTCCGATGAACTATCCTCCGTGATATAGCCGCCTCGCTATCTGTATATTGCACTCTTTGAGTCTGGGATATCACCCTCGATTCGGCTCCCAAGCCCGCAGTCCACCGTTCAGAATAGCTAATTCTTCTCAGTCGACGCGCGTCTGTTTTCATCACCCTGCACTTCTTCATGGAACATTCTCCCCTGTATTTCTGACGTAGTTGGCCTAGTCTTCGACGGGAAGTCGTTTTGCGGCATACTCTGATTGGATATGCTGGTGTGGACTCAATTACAAGTCAACGTGATTGTATCTTTGCTTGCTCTGACTACTCTCGCTCTGGTCTGCATCCATCGTATATCTTGGGATTGACTCTGATCTAAACTCCTTGGGTCGCGGATCTGATGAATTCATGAAGATAGGTATAAACGTACGAACGTATTCCAAGAGCGAACAAATCCTTCCAGATTGGTTAGCCATCGTGAATCTCTCTTCTCAACCTCGGTCAGTGTGACCATGGGGGCGAACGGTTCTGATGCTGATCTTGTACATATGCAGCATAGAATATCTGCGCCGAAACGAAGTTACGCAACAACACAACTTGATAGGGAAACCGCGGTGAATACCGAGTTCAAGGCCCAAGCCAGCTCGGGCGACTTGATAGAGCCTTTATGCTGATTGTTTCTCGATCGTATGGACCAGAACTCGAAGACAACCCGGGCGCGTAAGATATCTAAACCATGGTAACTCAGATCATATGAGTATGTCGTCTTTAGAGGATCAATAATGTCATGAGTGAACCGAATCTCCTGAGGATTGTGATCTGATCTGACGTTTTATACGCTATACGGATTTTGTAGTATATATGCGAGGTGTTCTCCATATAAGCTAGAAAGACCAGAAATTCGATGTGAGATATTGACGGGTTTGAACACACCTCCGAGGTACAAAACATTTACGACAGAATAGCAAGTCATTTACGATTTGTCTTCATTTGGCCAGATTTCGGTATCGTTTGGTGGGCCGCATAGTCCCTAGTCCCCGGATCCACACCACGCTCGCATCGTGTGTCTCGTGCGCGCTCGGAAGAGGAGCGGCTTAAGCCAACATGAATGATTGAGAGATTTTATACTAAGATATGATGTGTTCGGTAGTACAAGAGTTTAAAAGAGAGAGGTAGATGGTGTTGTGGCCGGTACTTAGTATCTCTACGGCAGGAATTTCAGCTTGTTTCTGAAGACAAAATATTAAACTAAAAAGCATCATACACAACCTGGCATGTGACTCCTTGCACCATCTCAAGCTGCTTTGAGAGGCGTTGATTCTCTTATCAGGTTTGCGGGTAGAAATGCCCAGCGTGATGCACCTCGACAGCAACGGTTTCTCCGCGAGTTGAGATTAGTGGCGGAAGTATTCGGCTAGAGCGAAAAATACTGTGGACTATCCGCCATTCAAGTCAATATTGAGTTTTCAAGGTGAGAATACAATACTGAGTCCTATTAAGCGAGGATTCACCAGTGGGGTGTGGGTTTGACTTATGACCTTGCGCACGTGACACCGGACAACACTTTGCATCCGGTCAAGCCACTCCGTACCAGGGACAAACGGCTTCACAACCCCCTCGCCGACATCTATACATCATGGTACGTCTTTCTTATTTTAACGATCCATCTACGTCAAATGGAAGGGAGGAACGGCTTGAAGCTGAGAGGGTTGGTTCAGAAATTGGGACGGGAGTAGATGGATGGCCGAGAAAGACGTGGATGGACCGCAACCCAAAACACACAGGACTAACGAACGAAATAATCACAGACTAAAAAGAGAAGAAATGGCGGCCGCAACAAGCACGGACGTGGCCACGTTGGGTTCGTGAGGTGTTCCAACTGCTCGCGCTGGTATGTTTCCGGTCTCTCATCTCTCCATCCGTCGAATGAAGCAAAAAGTTTACTGTAATATGACTTACAGCGTTCCGAAAGACAAAGCGATCAAACGATTCACTGTGCGGAACATGGTCGAGTCCGCCGCGGTGCGTGATATCTCCGAGGCATCGATCTACCAGGGTGCGCCCCTCTCTTCCACTCTCCTTCAAATCCACACTAACCCCCTTCCCCTCCCCCCACCAATCCAATCCTCACTCACCCACCGCCCACCCACAGAATACGTAATCCCCAAACTCTACATCAAAATCGCCTACTGCGTAAGCTGCGCGATCCACTCGCACGTCGTCCGGGTCCGGTCGCGCGAGGGCCGTCGAAACCGGGCCCCACCGCCTCGAGTGAGGTTCAAGGACGGGAAGAAGATTAATCCGGCTGTGCAGGCTGCTGAGGACGCCAAGGCTGCGCAGGCTGCTGGTGCGGCGTAGTTATGGGTTGTGGTTGTTGTGTGTATTTTGAAGGAGTATTCGATTGTTGTTTTTGTGACTTTTTTGTGGTTTGAGGGAGGTTGAGTTGGACGAGTATTAGAACGGCGACGAGGGATGAACATCTATTACATTGCGAATCCAAGCATGGCTGTTCTAAAATACAATTTTCCGGAACCTGAATCACCAACAGTCGTAGTAATGGCATATCACCACTCGAACTCGCTACTCAGAAAAGTTAGCAATAATCCAGCAAACAAGATGGACGAACGCACCCATTACACTTCATGAACAAATAATCCTTCCCATTCACATGGATCATCCCGTCCTTCAAAACGCACTTCCACTTGTTCTTGACGCGCTGGACTTTATCGTATGTGCAGAACACGTAGTCCCCTGCTTCGCCTCCCGCTCCATCGTCTACCAACCACTATCATCAAGGCCTGCATTGAATAAATTAGAATAATAGACTCACTCTCGACGTCATCCGCATCCGAATCGTCCGAATCGTCCAAATCACTCCCGATCTCTTCTGTCCCACGTCCGTCGTCGAGCGTTTGGAGAGGCGGAGAAGCCGGATCGATCTCGCTCGACCCATCCAACTGCGGCACGGCCCTACTCGTTCCAGCAAGCACATGGGGTGGGATCGGCAACGTTCGCATGTACGCCTCCAACGGTCCCGGCACACGGCGAGCGCGCAACTGTCCGACCTCGACCATCTCGTCCCACCCATCCCGAACAACAGCCCCGACTGCTCCGTCCAGCTCGTCCTCCCCGTCTGCTGGTCCGTCGACTTGAGGAACACGGGAGAGCGTCACGCCTCCTCCGTTTGAACTAGGCGCAAACGTCCCATGTCGAGGCGGTTCGTCGTCCTCGGTCTTGACGCGCGGGCTAGGCGCGGGCTGGGGCGGAGGCGGAGGCTGCTGCTGTTGAGGCTGTTGATGCGATTGGGGTGGAGGAGGGGGCGGAACAGCTATAGGCGGCAGCTGGTATCCCTGCGGAGGGTACGCGTACGGGTAGCCCGGCGGGGGCGGGTACGGCTGGTATCCGAACTGTAGCAACGACGGATGAGGTGGGTGAGGTGGATGCGGATGTGGATGAGGGTGCGGGTGCATGTGGTGCTGTTGCGGCGGTG
>WSTJ01001303.1:0-13607 GCA_019623705.1 Ceratobasidium sp. 428 | reverse complement strand
CGTGGCCGACAAGAGCTACGCAATTTCAGCTTCTCTCCTCGTCCGATTCTATGGGACCCTGCTGACTCAGCCTCGGAAAGGGATTATGGCGCATTAAAAGCTGGGTATGTAGTGATTTATTGAGTAACTTGTCCTGCAAACGTGTACATTTTGGGGCTTAGTGCTCGTTTGTTTGGTATTTTCAAAGGGCCCAAGTAGATTATCTGATGGACGTGGATAACCTTGGATTAGCGTGGCTCGCGGCTCATGCCGTGGCTCGTGGCAAATTTCTCTCAGCGCCAAGACAAGGGTCATTTACGTTTTGGTGAGTAGCCTAGAGCATGTCGTGAGTAGCGATACAGACGATTGAGGGGTGACCTCGTTAAAAATACCTTGTATGCGGCATAGACCAAGCGTACGATCGATGTGGCTAGGCCAAGCTCGGCATGGCCCGAGACTTGTGGCTCGTAGTGAGTTTGATGGAAGCTGTTCAAAGAGAACTGCTGGACAGATAGGGGTATCTCTTTGACGTCCCATTGGTCTAGATCCTTATATGTCGTACCTTACCGTAACTTGCGTGGTTGCCGAGCCATACTAACACATGAATAATGTCGGAATAATTCTGAGTAGATTTTATGTATTGTCGACACTTTCAACCTGTCACAACCGATGATACTTCTTGAAAATGCTGGGTACGAAACGCCCTAAGTACCGACGGTGCTAAACTCCTACCCTACCCCCGATGACTAACCCCGAGAAGTTAACAGTTATGCTCCCACACCGCAAGTAATGAAAAGTATTGGCTTATTTTGCCAATACTGCGAGTTCTTTATCCAACTGATTCAATCAACCTATTCTATATCCGAGTCACCCCAATTTTGTAAGAACAAAAGCACCCGATAGTCAAGATCACTCGCAGAAGAGGTGGAATCGCCAAGCACTAGTCAAAAATTCACCCTGTGCAAGCGGCTAGGAGTAAGACAAGCTACTTTGGAAAGTCATCCCTATCGCAGATTTGTTCCTGGCCAATACTGACCCAAATTCAATAGCCGTTTCGTCATCGTGGGTAACCTAAGCGAAGAGGTTTCACCGTTACACCGTATGACCAGAAGTTAGTCTGATGCTAGAGAGATAGATAATAGGGTAGTGAGCCAGTGGACTCAAGGAAGATACTTACTGCAAGTTCGCCTGGAAATCTGTCTGCAGAGACTTATCTAGGCCATTTAGTAAGGTCAGAGTACACCTCCCAAGGGGTATTACGACTTGCAATGCATTTGAGCGCCAATCTTCTGTTCTAGGACTCATGTAGCTGATGTATTATAGACAGTCTCGCTTGAGTAAAGTATATATAGCTGCGTACAATTGAACTTTAAGCTCATCTTACACAGAATGACCGATACCATTATACGTACCAAGGCTACTGAGGCTGCCACAATCATATATGGGGTTAAATCCTCGCTAAAACCCCTCTTTTCCGCTGATTTTAAACCATCGATGAGCGCAGAAATGACGCCCCTTACTTAACGCTACCAGGCACTACCAAACCTGCACACACAAGGCAGCCTAGAATACGGCGTCTATTCGCATCACGGCTGCATCGTGCTGCACAGCCCAGCAATGAGTGCGCAAACCAGCTAGAGTGCACAACGCCTGCAGGCGTTGCAAAACCCCGAGCCTGATCTACAGTACTGCACATATATAAATGCACCTGGCTCTAGGTATTCTGCTCATTAGTCCTCCTCCCCTGTCCAGCTTCGCACTACTCAAACCCCACCTAATATGTGCAATAACGTACGTCGACAATTATCTCCCTCTCAAGTCTCTTTACTCAGCATTTACATCAAACAGTACGGCCACCCCCCGGCTTGTAACTGCAATGGCACCCTCCACGGTGTAAGTTTCCTCCTTGTTATCCCTCTTCCCACTCCCCGCTTATCCATGTGCGTCTAGGCCATTGTGCTCCCGGACCAGATACCCCAGCATTATCCTCAGCAGCATTATCAGCCACAGTGCCAGCCTCAACAGCCGGTCTGGTGTTGGACGCCGGTACCATGCTGGCCACAGCAGCAGCCCCACCATTCCCAGCACGGACATGGCCATTGCCATGTGAGTATCATCGAACAATCGACGAGACTGCTTCTAATTCTGTCGCGAGATTAGGGAGCCTGGCGGTAGTCGGCCGGATAGGTGAGACAATTTACACATGGACATGAGATTAACACCAAACACTGAGTGACAAACTTATTGAAATAGGACAGCGCAAGCCGGGTGATGTGGGCATCAACGTCATGAGTCGAACATGTTTTGCGGTAGGGTTTGACTTTTAAACTTATTGGGCATTATATATTGGTCGAGTCGGAATGTATAACTAGTAGTATACCAGAGCATTGTGGAAATCGGACATTCAACCATATTAGATGGGGGCAAGGGATCGGTGCGGCTAGTGTACGCTGCATTGGTTTCAGTGCCAACACAAGCAGGATGTATGTGTGCGTATATAAACGAGTCCAGAACTTGAAAGTGCTTGCTGGGACTCGTTTCGGAGCGAAACGATGAGCTCACGCTGCATGTCTGGTCCCGGTGCGAGATCAACGTGGGTCCCAGCCTATTACTTAGTCCGAGAATAAGAGGAATACATCAACCATCCCTAACATACTTTTTAGCGTGCAATCTGGCCACAAGCCGCACATTAATTGCCGATACCGGCCTGGGTCGCAGCAGTGGCACCGGCACATGGCATCGTTATATGTGAACTGACCATATGCAGGAGCTATAGCCAATTCTGGCGTTAACATTTCCAAGATCTTGGCTCGTGTGTTTATATAAAAATCCGCCGCTGTGTACTTGCTTCTGTTGGTATTTAGTCCGTTACTAACTGGCGCATGTAAGGTATGTACGCTGCGTGGCTCTCTTGAGCACTGATAGCAACGTTCATCTAGCTTTTAGCCCCCCCTGCTTGACTCCCCCCATCTACCGGTAGGTGATGTTAGCTTCCGCATCGAGAAAGTTAAATATTAGCTTACCACTTGCGCTACGTTGGCCGCGCTAGGACGTCCTTCTGCTTCGAACTCCCAGCATGATCTAAGCAGGGACCAGAGCAGATCTCCCTGCTCCGAGCTTGACGGTATATATCTTTCGGGACGTTCGGGACACGCTCTTTTGATCGTGACCGCGAGCAAGATCGCTCGCTCGCTTTTACCGATCCACGGAACATCACCCGTGATTGCTTCCTACAGTGCCGGTACGAGCTTGAACCCGTCCAGATAAATAAATAAAAAGTGGGCATACCAGTATGGTCTATTGTCAGTGGCCAAGTTAGATAACAGCAACGGCTTGCCTTCCCGGACGTACCATACCGAGCGCATACACGTCTGTCGCATAGTTACATGACTCATCTTCGAACAGCTCTGGCGCCTACGCAAGCCAAAACTGTTACATGACGTAGGATTTAGTGTGCTGCCGGCAGACGTACCGCCCAGCGTGATGATAGCGCTTCCTTAGTAGTCGTCTTCGTGAACTTCAGCGTATACTCTTGCAGCTTCGCGTTCCCGAAGTCCGCAAGCTGCGCGACGCCGTCTTGAGATATCAGCACGTTTGCCTACAACAACAGGATCAAAGGGTATAGCATGCAGCTTTGAACGTTTGCCTACGCCTTTCAGATCGCCGTGAACCTGCAATCACGCAGATTTAGTGCAGTCAGAAACTGAGGCGTCAGCGGCATGGTTCGAGCTCGACTGACCACTCCTGACGCATGTAGGTACGACAGACCCTCGGCGACCTGAGTACTCTATCACACAGACGGACAGACCTAGTTGGCGGTAGTTGATATACACACAGTGTACACTTGCCATGATACACCGGTCCGCGTCCGCGTGTCGCTCGAGGTACTGGGACATGCTGCCGTTCGACTCCCATCGCGCGATCATACCGATATGTCCGCGGAACATCGCTAGTCCAAGCAGCGGCTGCACGTTCGGATGCTTGCACTTCGACCACGCATACACCTCATGAGCAGCGTGCTGTTTTCGGTTTGAGTACTGGGGCTAGCGATCAACTGGCACGTCGGCTGACCTTTAGTATCTTCCGATCCTGCTCGCTGGAGTCACCATACAGTCTAATTGTCTTTATCGCCACGTGAGTTCCATCTTTCAGCCTGCACCGGTAGATGTCCCCAAAGCCGCCGGACGAGATGGGGCGCTCGCTACAGGTCGCCATGTCGAGCTCGTCGGTCATGTCTGCACAGCCCCGCAGGCTGAGGAGCGACACGATCTCCTGGGGAGTCTGTGCACGAAGAACGTCGGATCGACACTGAGATTGATATCTCTAGAGAATATAGCTACATACCGCGGCACTTGTGATTACAGCCTCCGGTACGACTGATATCTCAAGCTTTTGTATAGCATCCGCGACGCTTTCAGGGTTGGACTGAGAAACAGCTTGCTGAAGGGATCATGTATAGTAGGTATGAGAGCCTAAAGCGGTCTTGGAAGGTATAAAATACATACATTTGCGCTAGTCACCTCGATCTCGGGCGCTGGCGCTGTCGGCGCGGCTTGAGCGTTATGGGTTGCTGTTTGAATACTCAGGCTGCGTACATCCCAGATGTTGACAGTGCCATTGCGGTGTACCGACACGAGACAGTTCCCGTCCGAACTAAACGCAGCATCCACCACTCTTTCCTCGTCGCGAGGGGTCAGCGTCTCGCCCTGCATTGCTTTGCTATTTATATCCCAGACCCGCAATCCATTAATGGTGGAAGAAGCAATATATCTGCTGTCAGGGGAAAACCTCACTAAATCAACTGACTTAGTATGTCCTTTTAGAAGCTGGCCAATTGGTTGGCACGACGATGCTTCCCAAAAGCGGATAGTACCATCATCGGCCCCAGAAGCGAGGAGAAGACCGTTTGGCAAGCTTGAAAACGACGTGACCCAGTCTTCATGCCCGGAGCACTCAAAGAGGACGGCACAGCTATCTATGTCATATACCGGGAATGGGTACTCCATTTTGCGACCGATTACCGGGAAAGTATTCTCATAGTTCCCACCGACTGCGAATCTGCCGCCAGGTATGGAAGCTAAACACTTCGCATCCAAGAGTAGCCGGATAGGTCCTCTTGCTGTCTCTCCTGTTTGTGCGTCCCATATACGAATGGTGTAGTCGGCAGACGCAGACACGACAAAGCGACCATCACACGAAAATATAACGGAGGTAATAGCACCAGTGTGACCCGTGAGCGGCTCAGCCGCCAGCTTTCCGGTTTGTGTACTCCAGAGGCTGATAGCTCCGTCCCCAGAACCTGAGGCAAGTCTGCGGCCGTCAGGCGAGAACGCTAGCTTCAAGATCGAGTTTCTGTCTCCTGTGAGACTCATTAGGTTTCGCCCAGCGTATGTATCACAAATCCAGAAAGTAGTTTTGCTTGTAACGGCAACACGAGCGGCGTCGGGTGAGAATGCTGCTTCGTCAAACGGGCTGCCGGCCTCCCAGCTGCTAATCAAGGATAACATCTTGACCCGGTAATGCTGTGATAGTAGATAACTCTGCTTGGTTGGATTTGGCCAGAATAGTATGATCACTACCAACTATACGACGCCAGAGGAGATAGTAGATTCACAAGCCGACGTCGTGGGCGATGGCAAGTAATCTTCTGCTCGGTTTCGAGTGCCCAAGAGTGTTGTGAAACCGGTCTTATGCTCGGGTGGCAAATCGATAGGCGTTCAGGATGAGTGCAAACTGGTGCAACTGTCAAGAATAGCAAGCTCCTGGATCGACCTGATCAGTGTCGTCAATTATAACATACATCAGCCCGTGGTCAGCCTGTTAGTCAAAGCTGCTTACCTAACTTGTTGACTTTTGTCAATATCAAGTTAAAGAAAGTCAATATCATGATCACGTGAGACCCCCTTTTTTCGTTGAATACGTTTATCACCCATTACACGAACACAGGTCAAACCACGAGGCTCGCAGCGCTAAGTTCTATCACGATTTCATCTCGCATGCTTCCGAGCGGGATGACGGGTGTTTTTTACTACAGCTCTTATATTCAATGTGCTGTAATTATACTTTGAAGGAAGTAGGACCCACTAAAAACGCGGCGCCTATCGCCACCGTGCCCCCACCACGCCATACAAGCTACCAATGAGATATCAGAACAGCAGAGTAGCAATGAGCTTGCAGGCACTGTGATATTCGAAACTAATATGAAAACCGCGCATATATAAACACTAGCTAGCAGACGCCCTATCATCGGTTTTCTTCCTCCTTCATCCCCCCACTAGCTGCATCCCACCCAAGATGTGCAATATCGTGCGTAGCCGCTCTTTCTTCCTAATACCAGACTCATTGTCGCTCATCTCAAGCAGTTTGGCCATCACCCATCTTGTAACTGCAACGGGACCGGCCTCGGTGTAGGTTTCCTCCCTTCCTCACCCTACTTGCCTGCTTACGTCGTACATGCAGCCTATGATGTTTCCTGGCCCCAATGCCCAGCCTTTTAATCAGCCCTTCTTCCCTCAGTTCCAACCTCAACAGCCACTCTGGGGTTGGGGGCCTGTACCGTGCTGGCCCCAGCAGCCGCCACGTCCACAAACCAACACTTATGTGAGTGTTATTGACTGATTAGACAACGGCCCTACTAAGCATACTTCTACTTTAGGGAGTATGGTGGCAGAGCCAGTCGTATTGACATGCGTAATGTCGAACATCCAAGCCAAGGACTCACTAAACACGTATGACGTCTCTTTGTTCAATGCTTGACTATGTAGCCATGCCTTCAAGGACATGAACGCTCAAAAAGCTATATATGCAATATGATTTCAATGATAAGACACAAGTAAAAATACGTGCCCCAACGGAGATACGGGGTCAAAGCGCAACACTAAGAATAGATCATAGATCTACCAAGCTCAAAAGCCGGCTTCGAACCTGATACTTTATACTGTTGTGGTGACGAAAGTATACGTGGTATCATGCTAGATCTGTCGTATGGAAGAAACATCTCAAATAGTTCATAGGTTACCTTGATTTGTAAAAGCGGCATCTAAATCGACAACAAAAGTAGGACAACGCAGTTCTCAACACATGGATCATTCTATGCTTTCACATAGGGGTTTAACTTTTAAGTTATGAACATACGCTCCATTGTATTCCCGAGGCCTCAATGAAAGGACGCGGTGAAGATCTGTGTAACTTATATCTCAGCACGTGTGCTGTATGTAAGCAATAAACTGAATGGCTATCTACGATACGAAGACCGAAGTCGTTCTCACATTTACATTCTCCGTGAGTCTAGACTTGTGTCCCGCGCCTTGTCTGTCGTCATTTCCCCCTCTGGTCCCCGGCACTCGGTTCAGTATCCTTTTCTTCTCACCCTTGCTACCAGGTCAACCAGGTCAGAAATGTCCAAGGCTTGAACATATGTACCCGGCCTTTTGCTCCCGTTGTAGCGTTCTGGTTTCGAATATACTTCGTCAATGTAACCGGTTACGTGGTTGCAGCGCATACAGCCTGGAAACAAATCTGTACATCCCAGCCATTCCAACTTCTTGCCCTCAGAGAAAGAAAAGGAAGGAGCTATCCAAGCCCACTCCAACTTCTTGTAAGGACCGATATGCCCAGTGATATATAAACGGGATTCAAAATTCGACTGTATGGACATAAAGCTGGTGTGACGGGGCCTGGGCCGTCAGTGTGGCAAGCGCCGCATTTCAGCACCGTGGAGTATATGCATATACAGATTCGGAACGTGAACGGCGATCGCAGAACGAGTAATACAAGAGATAGGGCCGCCGTAGACACACACAACGTGGGATCTCAATACAGTCAAGTTAGCGCTAGATTGTGATAGATGTTAGGGAGTTACTTGAGGGGCTTTCACGGAAGAATGTTCTCCCAGAGTGTGGGTTCTGGCGTCTATCTTTTAATATTCGAGTCGGTTATAAGCGCGTTTGACTAGTAGAAGCTTAAATTATGGTAAAATGTTTGGAAGAAAGGTCAGTAAACGAGCATACAACCCAAATCATCGTTCTTCGTTTTCCGGCGTATCTATGGCTAACAAGGTAATCGGAGAACTATACTAAACATGACACGGTAATCTTGACACCTCCAACGCCTTGGCTCGCGTCCAATGTCATAATCAAGTCCTGTCGCGCCTGCCGAGTCAAATATAGCCACGTATTCGCGTCGAGTTTGTCGATCGACACGGTTATCATCGCTTGACCTAACATGCGATGCATGAAATTTGAGGTCAGCCAAGTTGGTGGTGGATCGTCACAGGTGCCAGTGGACTATTTGAGAACCAGACAACGCCCTAGTTTGAGTCATGGAGAGACATTCTCCTGAGGGGTGAGTCTGACATTTATCTTGTCTATTGATATGAGAGCCGATTATAAATAAAGATACGTGGCTATTAGAGGTCCAGGCTAGAGTAAACACTTGGCAAGAAGGTCATCTGGACGAGGATGCACCCCAAATCATCGTACCTCGCTTTCTGACGCGTTTAGGCTGGGCAGCATTGAATCGGAGAACAACATCAAACTCAACACGGTAGTTTTGACACCTCCAGCGCCTTGGATCGCACCAAATATATTATAATAAAGTCCGCTGCGCGTGCCGAGCCAAATATAGTCATGGATTCGCGTAGAGTTTGTCGATCATCGCTTGTCCCTGATTAGGTGTGGGGTATAAATGATATCTAAGCGCCGCCGGGTGATCGGTTAACTTTCGAACCGGCTCGCTCAGCCTGCGTTGATTGATCATGAATAATATTAGATGGTCAACTTTGCCATGGCGTTTGTAAGTGAATCATACACGGGCAGAAGCATACGATGCAGTACAATGTTGGCTCAATCTATCTCTCAGCGTTCTAGGTGCGAGAATGGTGGTTGTTTGATTTTTTTCGCACACAAGGGATAGTATGACGTCGATATGAACAAGTGCAGACGCCGAGTAGATCAGCCTTGGAGTTCTTAGGTTTGGATTTATCTTACCCTTGGCGAGCTTGCGGGTTGGCCGGAGATACCGGTGATTGAAACGTGGGGTTAAGTTGGGAAACGATAAGGCTGATGAGGGACTTGGCGTTCGATGGGTTCTTGATATGCTCTACTCCAAACATAGAAGCTCGTCTGACGGCGCTCCGAAACCGACGAGCCCACGCAGATCGAATACGCCGGGTCGAATCCGTCCTACGAGCAGAAGATCCCACACACTACGAACGGAAGAATTCTACACCGAGAGCTGTGCCGGAAGAATCCATACCAGAGTAAGAACGACGCGGAGCTTATCACGACTACACGCGGTACGACTTCTGTGTGCCTGGAACGGCGTGCAGACGACCGGTAAGAACGAGCATGTGGTGGGCTTTGAGGATAAGAAGCATGCCGAGGAGAGGAAGACCGAGGGAGCGCGGGTCAGATTAACTCCACATGGACGAGGGAGATACGATAACCGTAAGCACGCCGAGCCCGCTAATATCTGTGGGTTGAAAGTAATAGGCAAGAGGCTGAAAGCAAACAGAGGTACTGGTCATGAACACAAGCGAGGGCCATGGGCACCAGACCAAAAAAATGTCCCGCGCGGTCGGTAATCACACGCAAGGGTGGCTCGTGGGTGGCTAATTCAGCTGAGTCATCAGGGTCTCGTCCACCCGGGTCGGACACAGAAGCTTGGGGCACCACACGCTCAACCTTCCTCTCTCGGCTGCGATAAAAAGAAGTAGGGAGCTGGTATATAACCGATGGAGTCGTGTGCGACAGTCCAAGCAAGCCCCTTGCTCAACCCCAAGCCATGGCCGAGCTCAAGACCCAGCCCGTCGAGGCGCTGCCGACGGTGCAGCAGACGTATAGCAACGCCGACGAGGAAAAGGGCATCCGCGGCCGGTCGGTAGAGTCGAGCTCGCTTAGCGATAAGCGCGCGCATGATACGGCCAACGTCCGTGAGGCTCATGTAGTCGCTGACGATGACGAAGCTGAGCGTCAGAGGGAGAGGCGCCGGGAGATGTACCAGCGGGCCAGGCCGTTTATCCTCGTCGGGCTCATGCTCCTTATCCTCGGCTGGTGGATCTCTGCCACTATCCTACCAGCTACTCGTCATCGCTGGTGCGTTCCACCTATCTAATCAAATCCAATTCAACCCGCTAATTTTAAAGAAATTTTTGAACTCTAGGATCGTACAAACATTCTGGGCCTGGTCCTTCATCGCGCTCATCGCGTTCAGGTTCATCCCCAACTCGGTCGTCACCCGCCCAGTCGAAGCAGTCTGGCAGCCGCTCGTCAGCAAACCGTTTTTCGCGCTGTCGTATCGTATCCGTCTCGCCATTGGCTGGCTATCCCTGCTCGCCATCGTCTTTGGCTCCGCGTTCGGGTTCCCGCTCCCGGAAGGCACAGGATACGGCGACCGGGCGATCTCCGTGTTCGGTTTATTCGTTTTCCAGTCTGGGTTCTATCTCACTTCGCGTCATCGGTCTCAAGTCCCTTGGTACGTCACCCTCCATCCTATCAAAATGAACTCAATCAAATGCTAAATTAATTTGATTAAAATAGGCCCACCGTGATAGTCGGCCTCTTCATGCAACAGGTTGTCGCACTCTTCGTCCTCAAAACCGACGCCGGGTTCAAAATCTTCCTCTGGATCGCCAAACTCGCGTCTGATTTCCTCGAACAAGCCGTGCCCGCCGCGGGATTCTTCTTCGACGCCGAAACGACCGCCAAACACTGGTTCTTTGTAAACGTCCTCGGCACGATCATCTTCTTCATCGCGTTTGTTCAGATGCTCTATTATTGGGGCGTCATGCAGTGGATGATCAAAAAGTTTGCTTGGTTCTTTTTCAAAACGTTGAACGTGAGCGGTGCGGAAGCTGTTGTAGCCGCTGCGAGTCCTTGGATCGGCCAGGGCGAGTCTGCGTGTCTCGTCCGGCCTTTCGTGGACTTGATGACGGACTCGGAGATCCATTTGACGATGACTTCTGGGTTCTCGACTATCGCTGGGTCCGTCTTCGCCGCGTATGTGAACCTAGGAGTCCCAGCTCAAAACCTCGTCACTTCGTCCGTAATGTCCATCCCGGCCTCGATCGCCATCTCCAAAATGCGTATTCCCGAACTCGAAGAACCGATTACGCGCGGCCAAGTCGTCATCGACCAAGGCGCCGAGGACAGCAAGTACGGAAAACCTGCCAACGCTCTACACGCATTCAGCAAGGGCGCTACATTCGGATTGATCGTCGCTGGTCAAATCCTGTGCAACGTCCTCACTGTCTTGGCGCTAGTGTATACGATCAACGGGTTGCTCACCTGGGTCGGACGCGGGTTCGGTATCCATCATCTCACGCTCGATCTCTTGTTCGGATACATGTTCTACCCGATCACGTTCCTACTCGGCGTACCAAGGGGAGAGTTGATGCGCGTGGCAAGACTGTTGGCGACGAAATTGGTAGCAAACGAGTTTGTAGCGTATTTGACGCTCAAGACCGAGCACGAGGCGAATCCGTTTAGTCCGCGGGCGTATACGATTATTTCGTATGGGCTTTGTGGGTTTGCTAATCTTGGTGAGTTTAATCGTTGTTTTTTTGGGAGGAGGGTTATTGATGTGTGGTGGTGATGGTTTAGGATCGCTTGGGATTCAGATTGGGGTGTTGGGTGCGCTTGCGCCGAGTCGAGGAAAGGTCATCGCGAGGGTTGCGCCTAGTGCGATGATTTGTGGATTCGTGAGTTCCCTCTCTCCCTCCAATCACACTCACCTTTTACTAATGTACTCTTTTGGCAATAGTTGTCAACGCTCCAGACTGCCGGTATCGCTGGTATGCTCGTCTAATTTTGTTGAAGTTTTGTTGTACTCTCCACTTCGTTTTGTGTATTGTGCGCTGTATGGTGGGTGAGGGGGTATATGTAGGGTAGTGATTTATTGAATTGGATTTTATGTGATTCTTTATGGTTGTGGAGGTCTGAGTTCTGAGTTCTGAGTTGTTGGTGAGAGGGGGAGAGCCACAGAGTCGAGTCAAGAAGTCGAAGAGTCAAAGCTGGGAGAGTAAGTAGTGAGAGCAAGAGAGGAGAGAAATGGAGAGAGGGACGAGTAAAGGAATATAAGCAATAACGCAGAGGTGGTGGACGTGCGATTCAACCAGGATGGCGCAAGGTGGCGTTATTTTTCCAGGTGAGTCACTTTTTACTTCAACCCCGAGATCAAGTCGGTCTTCGGTGTGATTGAAGTTTGTGTTTATTTGGGGTTACCGGGATTGGTCGGGGAGGAAATGCGAGATGCGAGGCATAGATGTGAGAGACGCGAGGGATAAGTGTGTTGAGAGAGAAGAGTAGAAACGTATGGAGAGGGAGGGTGAGAATTGAAGTTTAGATACCGGGCGGGAGGTGTATGCGTCGATTCCCTAAAACAGGAAAGTGGATTCTTGATCTTGCTATCAATGTCGAGCGACCCGTGTTTTTCGTTTTCGTGCGCATACATGGAGTCAATTCACGAGTTATCAATCCTGCATGCTTAGTTTGATACATTGAAGCAAATGTAAATATCGGCGGTACCCGAGAGTACTGAGTACTCTCGAGCACTCGTTAGCACTTGGAGCTAGACTCATGCGTAATGGATGCTCAATGCTCATGTACACATTAAATTCGTCCAGGCATGGTGTACTTTGATACTAGAACTTCATGAGATTCTCTTAAGGTTTACATTTTAAACAGACACAAGGGAAACCTCAGTAGAATAGGTAGGTGACCGGTGTTCTCCTCCTGATATCCAGGACAAAAAACGGGTGTTAGTCTATAGTCACAAAGTTAATAACTTTGGCGATAAGTAGACTTAGATCATGTTCGTACTGACCAAGCTGGGTGGTTCAGTCGTTCGAACTCTGATATTCATTTCGACGCTGGGTCTCACGTGGTATTGACAAAAGTCCACCAATTGGGTTAGGTAAGCAACTTCGACTAACGGGCTGACGTACGTTATAATTGACAACACTGATCGGCTCGATTCAGAAATTCACTATTCTGTTACTATTCTTAATAGATTTCGCCAGTTTGTACTGGCCCCGTACGCCTATCGATTCACCACCCGAGAATAAAACCGATTTCACACTCTTGGGGACCCAGAATCGAGCAGAAGATTCCTCGCCGTTGCCCAGGACGTCGGCTCGTGAGTCTACTATCTCATCTGGCGTCATATAGTCAGTAGTGATCGTACTGTTTGGACCAAAATCCAATCGAACAAAATCGTTGGCTATTACAGTCGTACTGAGTCAAGATGTTACCCTTGATTAGCAGTTGGGAGGCCGGTAGCCCGATTGGCGAAGCCGTATTCTCACCTGACGCCGCTCGTGTTGCCATTACAAGCAAGGCTGCTTTCTGGATCTGTGATACACGCACTGGGCGAAACCTAACGAACCTTCCAGGAGACAGCAACTCGATCTTGAAGCTAGCGTTCTCGCCTGACAGCCGCAGACTTGCCTCTGGTTCTAGAGACGGAGCTATCAGCCTCTGGAGTACACAAACCGGAAAGCTGGCGGTTGAGCCGCTCGCGGGTCACACTGGTGCTATTACCTCCGTTATATTTTCGTGTGATGGTCGCTTTATCGTGTCTGGGTCTGAGGACTACACCATTCGTATATGGGACGCACAAACAGGAGAGAC
>WSTJ01001302.1:0-13357 GCA_019623705.1 Ceratobasidium sp. 428 | reverse complement strand
TTGTAGTGGGGGTCCTAGGGTCCTGGTGTCCGGGGTATGCCCCGAGTCCTATGTCACGCATGTTGTGTTCGTCGAATGCCATCTTCTCCTCCACATCTGTCCTCGGGTGTTCCCCCGTGTCCACCGTGGTGACGGCTGTGATTCCTATATCACTGCTCTCGAATCGCTTTGCTCTCTCGAGCCCTACTGATTCCACGCGCTGACCGCGCACCTTCGATCGACCACGCGACTTCCGCGTTACAACCTCGTGCACTTGTTTCCCTCGCTCCTTTTCATTCGACTTTCATTGCCCTTTTTTTTCTCTTCCTTGCGTCTCTCTTGTTCTCTTGCGCCGTTGTTTTCCTTTTTTTTCTTTACTTTTTTTTTTCTCTTCTTGTTTTTTCGCCCATCACGTCGCATCACTCCAGGGGCCAACCGAGGGACAAGGGCGGCCGATTCGCAAGCTCACGCCCGCCAGCAAACCCGGGAGCGTCGCTCCTCACCCCCCTAACCGGCGCGCGCCCAACCCTTGACCCAGTCGCGGCAACCTCTGCCGGTTCAACCTCGCCCAGCCTCTCGTCCATCCTCGCTTTAGACAGTAGCGAGCCCGTTACACCGGATCGTACGCGTACTGGTATCCCTTTTCCCTCGCCTGCCCAGGACGACCTAGACGATTACTTGCCACCCCAGTGGCGACTTTTTCCAGCGACCCCGACCCCTGTCCATCGCCCAAATCGTTCTAGTCGCCCCAGACGCAACTCTGAGCCTACTCGCTCGCAGACGCCCGAGGAACCTCCAGCCCGCCCGACCCCTCTCTCAATCGCGCTCCCACCGTTATCAATCCCGAAAGCCGCTATGACCGACCCAAACGCAGACATCCGCGCAGCTCGCAGAGCTTTGAGCGACCTCGCGAAGTTTGCGGATGAGGGCGATCCAATGTCCGAGGCGGAATGGCGTCGCGAGTTCCTAATCGCGACCCGCGAAGTCAGCAACAAGCAACGAGCCAGCCTCTGGGAGGACCACCTCGCTTACTCCGGGGAAGCCTACCAGTGGCTAGCTTCTCTGAAAACCGCCGGTACCGCTACGGACGATTGGACGACCCTGTTGCCCCTCATCGAGTCGCGTTGGCCCACGCCTAGCCAAGACACGGATGCGTACGAGGAGCGTAATCGAACTCGTTTTGGCGAGAGTTATCTAGACGTCGAGTCCATGGCCAAAGCACTCAACGACCGCCAGAACCCGAGCCGCCCACACCAGGTTTGGGCCAAGCAACACCTCGCTAAGGGGAAGGCGTGTGATAGTACCGACAAGGACCGCGTCTACCACACTATCGAGCGCTCTCTCCCGCGTTTTGTGATTGGCATGCTCCCAAAAAAATCGCGCTACGGATCGGACTTCGATGGCTTGTGCAAGGACATCGGCGATTTGCCAGCACGCGAGCTGTACGATGCCTGGGCTCAAGCCTCGACTCTAAAGCGATTGGAAGAGTTCTCACTCAACCCGGTAGTCGTCACGCAACCGTCTTATACGCCCAAACCCCGCCGTTCGTCGTTCCGGACAGAGCGCGAGTCTTCGGTTCCCGCTTCCCTTCCTTCTTCAACGCTTTCTCCTTTTCAACCTTTTGTTTCTTCTCTTTCTACCTCTACTTCTTCTTTAGCTCCTTCCACTCCTACAGCTCGTCCCTCGGACCGAACAAGGGGCAGCAAGTACATTTCGCCGACCCCCTACAATCTTCCACCCTTCCCCAGACACCCCTTTCCCGCCCGAACTTCGGACCTCGGCAAACACCGCCGCATCAAACAACGACCGCCGCTACCCCCATTCCACAAGCTGAACCTGCTCGAATCCCTGACACGCCGGCGGACAAAGCACGATATAACGCCGAACGCCTCGCGTGGATACAGCAGTACGAGGGACGCACCCCGTCTTTAGCCATACCGTACCCACTTGCTCCAGGTACGATGGTTCAAACTCGAACTGTCTGCGTCAAGTGCGGCCGAGGCGAGCACGCTGCCGTAAACTGCAAGGAGACTTCGCATGTGGATGAACGAGAGCGCGCAATGCGCGGTGCGATCCTGAGGAAACTCAACGAGGAGAATCGAGCTGCCCGCCGCGCCGGCGCACTTCCTGGCACGCCTACGCCCGCGCCGCGCGTTCGTGATCTACAGCAGCTCGAGGAATCCGACGTCGAGGAGGACACCTACTACACCGACTTCTACGATTCGGAAAACGAGTAGGGTCAATGGTGAAGCTTGGCGCACCAGTTGACCCGCTCGCCGTAGAAGCCTTGCAGGAGGAGTCCCCGGCACCGAGTTCGACCGGAGTTGTTAATAGTTTTACCAGGACAGTAGTTTCTTCTTCTCATGTACACGATTTCTCTCCGTCTGAATCTATTCTATTTGACCAGTATGATAATTTTAATTACATCGAGCTCCAAGAGATAGGGCTCGAACGAGTAGCCGCCGAGGTCCCGTTCCAGCTCCTTGTCGACATTCGTCGGTCGAAAGACCCGTCGGATGGCGCGCAAGTTCGAGCAACGGTCGACGGAGGGGCGATGCTCTGCGTGCTTGATCGGACCGTTTGGGGTTCGATTGAGCACGCCATGAAACCACTAGCTGAGTCCCACGTTGTCTGTCGAATGGCCAACGGTCTATGTGAACGCTCTGCAGGAAAAGGATCGGCCCGAATCCGCGTCGCCGGGCGCTGGTTCACAATTCGATTCGAGGTCCTCGATTCCCGCGGCGCGTTCCAACTTCTGTTGGGAAAACCGTGGCTCCGAGCTTCCGGCGCGATGCAAGCATTCGACTCCGATACTTTAGTCGTGACCGGCCCCGATGACCAATCAATACGACTTGCGAACCAGTACTTCGACTTTTTTCCCGATCGACGCCCTAAGACCGAACAACCAATCGAAACCGAGACTGAGCCAGAAGTCAAGACCGAGCCAGAGATCAAGACCGAGCCAGAGATCAAAACCGAGCCAGAGATCGAGGCAGAACCAGAGGGGCAGCATGACATACCCGGTGAGAGTATTCCTCTTTGCAGAAGTCGTCGGTTGGCAAAACAACCAGTGGTCGATGAGTTGGACCGGAACCCGTTCTGGATCGATGAGGCTCGTCTGGAACAACTGGAGGCAGTAACGGGTATGCTTACGAATCCGCTGGACGAGTCGCAAGACAGCCTTGAGGGCATAGTCGAAGCGCCGAAGACTCCGCGATCCCCGGAACCCCCGGTTGAGTTGACCGACGACGAGTGGTTGGATAAGCTGTGGCACGAAGCACAGCAGGCGCGAGAGGAAGCAGTTCATCGTGAGATATTGCTGATGGAAGACTTGCCGCAGGAAAATATCGTCGATCACCTATGGGAAACTCTCGAGCGAGCCAGGCGTAACATGAAACGGTCACGTGGCCCCACCGACCTTTTCGAGCTCAACGACAACACCGGCCGCCGAGAGGGTCTCCCCCAGGTCAAGACGCCCCCGACGCCCGATTCCACCCGCAAATCCGATCCTTTCGAACCAGCTCGAGTATCCGAGATTCTCAAGAAAATCAAAGTTGGGAACGATCTTAGCCCTGAACAGAGGAAAGAGGTGTTTGATTTGGTGAGAGAATATGCCGATGTCTTTGCGCTCGCACTGTCGGAAGTTCCCCCTGTAGACTTCTACGAACACAAACTCGATGTGCCTGAAGGCGTTACGTTCCCGCAACGAACCGGCCAGAAACGGTTGTCCGAACCGCAACGGCAGTGGCTTTACAAGGTACTCGATGACATGGAGAAGGCTAAGATTGTCGCGAAAGTTCCACAGGACAAAGTAGCGGCAGTCTCACCTACCAATATAGTACCCAAACCCGGGGGCGCGGACACTCCGAGCCTGGAATCGCTCAAGCGGATGGCTAACGAGCAGTGTCGTCTACACGGCCTGCCAGTTATGCACCCCGACGTTGACGAGACCGTGGCAGACCCGCCCCGGGAGCCGACCGAAGCTAAGTTCCGGGTAGTCCATAATTATGCAGCCGTTAACCGCCACACGCAGGTCAAGCCCTTCCCGATGGGCGACCTGTCCAACATGCAGCGTCGAATCGCGGGTCACCGTTGGGTGTCCGTGATGGACTTCATGGCCGGATTCAATGCAATACCAATGGCCGAGGAGAGCATCCCGTACACCGGATTCTACGTCGAAGGTCGAGGGTATTATGTCTACCTGCGCATGCCATTCGGCCTTACCGGCGCGCCCACGACCTTCTGCGAAATGGTTTCCTTGGCGTTACACGAGCTCATCGGCAACGAAATCGAGATTTGGATCGACGATATAGCTACGGCTTGCGATGTGTTCGAAATCGGGCTGAGTAACCTTCGTAAAATTTTCGACAGATGCCGCGCTTACGGTCTTTCAATTTCCCCAGCCAAATCTGAATTCTTCATGTCCGAGGCGAGATTTGCGGGAGCACGCTGCTCGGCTACGGGAGTCCGCCCGGATCTGAACAAGGTCAAGGCGATCCTCGAGTGGCCGGAGCCTAAGACAGCCTTGGAGGTTTTGGGTTTCCTCGGGTGCGTTGGATCATTCCGCTCGAAGATCAAAGACTTTGCCCGTCTTGCACAGCCGTTATCCGATCTGACGCGCGATATCCGACCCCCGAACATTGCGTCATCGGCTGGCAAACGCGAATACAAGCAAGCCCTCAAAAACACCGAAGTGAAGCTGGACGAGGCGGCACGGCAGGCGTTCGTACGACTGAAGACGATCCTCACGAGCGACCCCGTTACTCGAGCCCCAATGTACGATGGCCGACCATTTATCGTTACCTCCGACGGCTCGAAATTCGGATTCGGCGCGATGCTTTCTCAGGTCTGGGACGAAGAGGATGCAAAAGGCAATACACGCAAGGTGATGTACCCGATCGCTTTCGCATCTAAACGCACCTCACGCACGGAGGAAAGGTACATACCTTTCCTCCTCGAATTTGCAGCCCTCAAGTTTGCGACGGATGAGTTCGACTCTATCATTCACGGCCAAAGGATTGAGCTCGAGACCGACTGCAAGGCGCTGGCCGATCTGCTTGGAAACCAGAAGCTGAACTCGACCCACGAGCGTTGGCGGGAGTCAGTTATCGCGCGGAACATCGTGGCCGTCCGACACAAGCCCGGAACCGAGAACCGAGTGTGCGACGCCTTGTCACGCATGTACGAGCACCGTCAAGATGACGAAGGAGCACCAGGACGAGACGAAACCGTCGATCCCGGATGGGAAGCACGATACGGCATCCTCAACGACCTGTACCACCTCATCGCAGACGATTCGACTGCAGCGCTCATCAAACGCTACGAACGGGACCCTTTTTTCGCCGATATCCTTACCCACTTGCTGTTCGATACCGAGCCCACGGAGAACTTGTCGCCGGAAGAACTCAGCCAGTACAAGCGGAGAAAGCACAAGGCCGAGAATTTCATGATCGAGGACGGCAAACTATGGGCGATCGGGGGACGGTTCGGTAGGATGGGTACCAAAGCTGAGTGCATCCCTGAGTCCGAAGGAGCAGAATTGGCCCGCTCAGTACACGAAGCAGGTGGCCACTTCGGCCGGGACATGGGCGTTTTGACGCTGCAACAGGCGTTCTTCTGGCCTCGGCTAAGGCGAGACGCGACCGACGCCGTCACTACTTGCTCGCGATGCAAAGGTTTCGGCCCGCGCCTCCTCTCCGCACAGTTACAGCCAATCGTCCGTGCCCGACCATTCGACTTGTTGGTCGGCGATTACGTATCGCTCCCCCCTGGCCACGGTGGTTTCAAGACCGTACTCGTGCTGGTGGATGTTTATAGCCGATTCGCGTTCGCGTTTCCACTCCGCGGCCCAGGCACAGGAAAAACGACCGTCGACGGATTGTCCCGCGTGGCGGATTTCATTCTCACGCCTCGCACTTTCATGGCCGACGGTGGCTCTCATTTCGACTGTGAAGAGGTGCGACAGTGGGGCGACAGTCGTGGCGTCCAACTCCTCACAACACCGCCGTACGCGCCCTGGGCAAATGGCTTGGCCGAAGGCTACGTCAAACTCCTCATCGGCCGTCTCAAACGCCTTTGCGCTCCCACGGTGGGCGAGTCGCCCGACGAGGATGCCGATCCCAGTTCGACTCCATCTGCCTGGCCAAAGCATCTTGCCACCGCGGTCGCCCAGCTCAACGACAGACCCCTAGCCTCTCTCTGCGGTTATTCGCCTCGCGAGTTGATGACCGGCCAGCTCAGTGCCAAACGCAAGGCCGAGAAACGTGCCGAGCTAAGTTCTCTTGTTAAAGGAACCACCGCGGACGCGGTGGAGATCAATATGGCGCTGACATACTCACTCCGTCAGGACGGCCTAACTCAGGCTATCGAGCACGCCAATCGTAGAGCACGGATATTCAACCGCAAGGCAAAGGCCACGACTTTCCGGCCCGGCGATCTTGTCCAGCGCTACGACGCTCGCCTCGACGAGACGCACAGCACGCTCCGCAAGTTGGTACCACGATGGTCTGGCCCATTACGCGTCCGTTCCCGCGCCCTGAACTCGTACGAGCTCGAAGACCTCCACGGCAAACGGTTCTCCTCTGCCACGCACACTCGCCTGCTCCGCCCGTTCATCCCCAGCCCCGGCTCTCCGCTCGCTACGTACGCCACCAGCCTCCAGAAAGCTCGATCTCGAGACCCAGCCGCGACTCGCCCTCTCGATGACATCCCGCCGGTCGTTCTGCCCGCAACACCGCGCCCCGAGAGCAAGTTCCCGCTGCCGCACGAAGACGAGACCCAGCCCCCTGGTGAATACCGTGCGCGCGACTTCTCCGACGACGATTAGACATCAGTTGAGTGTATTTATTTCCTATCGCCACATCTCTCGTTTCTTTCTCGTTCTCCTCTCGTCTCTCCCGCCTCTCCTTTACTTCGTTCGGGTGCTCACTATGCTTTCCTTTTAATTCTAGACTCTACTTTGTCGGTTCTGTGATGATTGATGGATGGACTGGTCATTTCTTGGTGTTTTCGTGATGTTCTCTCTTCATTTCCGAGGACGGACATGTCTGTTTGGGGGGGTACCTGTAGTGGGGGTCCTAGGGTCCTGGTGTCCGGGGTATGCCCCGAGTCCTATGTCACGCATGTTGTGTTCGTCGAATGCCATCTTCTCC
This sequence comes from Ceratobasidium sp. 428, assembly GCA_019623705.1. Classification (NCBI taxonomy): domain Eukaryota; kingdom Fungi; phylum Basidiomycota; class Agaricomycetes; order Cantharellales; family Ceratobasidiaceae; genus Ceratobasidium; species Ceratobasidium sp. 428. The sequence goes on along the minus strand of WSTJ01001302.1, from coordinate 6,227 downwards.
TCCACATCTGTCCTCGGGTGTTCCCCCGTGTCCACTGTCCAACGCTAGTTGCAGAGACAAGGAATTAGCGTTTAAAGAGTGGTTAACTATTGATCGAGTAGCCTTTTAAGGTGAACGCACGACCTAATCTGGCGCTCTCAGAACACGACCGTTGTTGCTACTGCAACTGGTTCCATCCCGAAGTTCGTTGCTGGAAAAATTATTCCCCGGCCGAAGTACGTAAGGGAGGACCCTGCAAATCTACTATTCGCTACATTCCAATCAAACCTCAACAACTACGCAACCGGGCTCAGCAGTGCTTTGTGACACCCCCTGGTTCTCCCAGTTGTAATATTTGCTTTAGACTCAACGACGGGTTCAATACCATCCAGTGCCCTTATTGCCCAAAAAGGGACGCATACCGTATCCAGGAAACCTTCTGGCAATTTAAATCTCGCCTCTAAACAGTTCGTCATCAGTTACTGGAAATCAACCAATATCAATTCTCTTTTTTAGTGTTACCCCCTCTAAACGTTCAAGCCGAACCCTTGGCCGTTGCGCCTCTGCCTTGATCAAGACCTTTACCTGCTCTTAGGTATCCAAACCCAGAGACTTCCCAACTCGAACCTGCAATCCTACCACACATCGGTTGGACTATTAAACCCAACGGAAACATTGGGTTGTACCTAATCGATATCCCAAATACGTTTACAAGTCTTTACAAGAAAAGGGCCTCGAACTTAGCAAGATTACTGTGGTATCAAAAGTGGGAATACCTGTACACCGAGGAACCACCAGTCTATCAAGAAGAAGAACCCGCGGCTCCTTCATATTTTAACACCCTAAAAAGAAAAAGAGAAGACGATGGCGGCGCCCCCTCCTCCCAATTTCGGAGATATGACGATGGGGGAGCAAATCACATGGCTATGTAACGCTATGACAAACGTTGTATTGGCTGTAGACGACATTAGAGGCAATTTAGCTGTAGCTAGGACAGAAATACAAGATTTGGAAACCCAAATGACGAACGATCGAACACACTTTGATGAACAACTCGGCCTAGCCGGAGTTGATGTAACCAACACCTTCAACTGTGTAGTGGGTATAGAAGCCCTCGTAAATACGGTTATTACAAACCAAAATATGCCTGCCCAAATAGGAGGAGGGCAACAACAAGGAGGCCAACAGGGAGGTCAACAAGGGGGACCACAACAGCCACCGCCTCAACCCCCAGCTGGCCCTGTCGGGCAAGTCAAGATGGCTAAGCCTGACAAATTTGACGGTTCCAAACGAGAGGAGCTTCGAAAGTTTATGACGTCCTGTCGCCTCTACATGGATACACACATGCCCAATCATGGAGAGGATGCCAAGATAGCCTTCATCATTTCCTATCTCTCAGGATCTGCCCGTCAATGGGTCCAATCATATCTAGAAGTCGACATGCTGGGCAACCAGGTCGTACTTTGGCTACATGATACCGTACTATTCTGGCGCGAGATAAATGCCCGTTATGGTCAACTCAACGAAGGAGATGATCACCGGCAGGAACTTAAGAAATTGCGTCAAAAAGGAACAGTCCAAGACTACCTCACCGAATTTCAACGCCTGTCAGCCTACTTGGGCTACAACGACATCACGTTACGGGATATGTTCTATGACCACCTGTCTATGGAGGTCAAACAAAGCATGTTGGCCCAGAGCTTCGACCCTGCGGGCACTACTACCTTTAATCAAGTCGCCGAGCGGGCCTTACTTATTGACAAACATATACAACAATTTGCGAAGGTTGAAAAACCTAAGCATGCTTCTTCGTCCTCCGCCACTACTACGGCACGCACTGCCACCACTATTACAACCCAGGCTACGACCACTAAAGCACTCTTATCAAAGGGCGACCGTGTCTTCACGATTGGGACTGACGGTCGCGCTACTCGCGGCAAAGTCACCAAAATCGCCAAAAATGCCAAAGGGTTTAATGCACCTTGGGTTAAGTGGGATGGCCAGGATGGGGAAGTAAAAATGCCTTTCGATTCACTAAAGAAGGACACTCGACCAGCACCCAGTACGCCGAGTGACCCCAAGGGCCCCGGACCAATGGATATAGATAGTGCGGGTAAAGGAAAAAACGTCTTAACATGTAATCGCTGTCAAGGCAAGGGCCACATGGCCAAAGATTGCCCTAGCAAACCTATGTCTGGGTACGAAGCATCGGTGGAAAAAGTGGAATCTGAGAATGAGGAGTCGGAAAAAGAGGACGCCTGAACAGAGCCAGGAGATCTGTTTTGGGCGAAATCTTAAACAAAGTGAATGCGTGTAATAACAATAATATAGACGAATTGGAATGTATGAGCTTAGGAAATATATCACAACTCTTACTCTACTTCCGCGCGCATCCACTTGAAACCACTCCTGATCAAAAAACCACGTATACCATGAAAGGATTCCACGGCTGGGCTATGTTAGATTCTGGTGCCACTTCTACCTTTATCAATCGTCGACTAGTAGACGAATTCAAAATACCTACAAAAAAATTGAAAACACCTAGAAAACTCCGCGTCATCGACGGACGCGATATTGCATCGGGGCAAGTCACTGAATACTGTGCCCTAAATCTCGAAATCTTTGGACATAACAAAGTCCTCAGCGCCTACGTAGTCGACGTGGGCAAACACGACTTAGTGCTGGGGATGTCCTGGCTAAGCGTGCATAATCCTACCATCAACTTCAAGGACAAAAGCGTGTCCTTCAACTCTGAATTTTGCGCAAAAAACTGCCTGCATACCGCGCATACCATCTTTTCGGGTCACACTCCTGAAATTGAATTAGCTGCGACGACCGAACTCCCCGTCAACTACCAAGATTTTACAAAAGTATTTGCAGAAGAAGAAACCAGCCCTCTCCCTCCTCATCGCCCTTACGACATCCAAATCGATCTTAAACCAGACGCTCGACCCAGACATGGTCCCATTTATAGTGTGGGGGTTAAAGAAGATGAGGAGATGAGGTCTACAATACAAAGGCAGCTGGAGCATGGTCTAATTCGCCCCTCGAAATCACCTATGGCTTCTCCTGTTATTTTCGTTAAAAAGAAAAACGGGAAACTGAGAATGTGCATTGACTACCGGCGGTTGAACGACATGACCGTGAAGAATGTCTACCCACTCCCGCGCACCAACGACCTGATTGAAAAACTCCGCGGTGCCAAAATCTTTACCAAACTAGACTTGAAATGGGGTTACAACCTGGTGCGCATTCGCGAAGGTGACGAATGGAAAACAGCCTTCAAAACAAAATATGGTCTATTTGAATATCTGGTCATGCCGTTTGGCCTCACCAACGCCCCCGCTACGTTCCAACATTTCATGAACGACATTTTGCGGGATATCCTGGACATTTATGTCATCGTATACTTAGATGATATCCTTATTTTTTCCAAGGACCCAAAGGATCACCCGGGCCATGTCAAAGAAGTACTGTCTCGACTAAAGAAACACAACCTGTACTGCAACCTCGAAAAATGCTTCTTTGATGTCACAGAAATTGACTATCTAGGCCTAATCGTATCACCAGAGGGTGTCCGAGTCGACCAAGAAAAAGTTACTAAGGCCGTGGATTGGAAAGTCCCACATAACGTCAAATCACTACAGGAATTCCTTGGCTTTGTTAACTTCTATCGAAAGTTTGTACCTAACTACTCAACCAAAGCTCGCGCTCTGTTCAACTTACTGCGGAAAGACACTGTTTGGAACTGGGATAAGGACGCTCAAGAAGGCTACGAGGCGCTCAAACAAGCACTTAAATCAGCTCCGCTGCTTATTCAGCCGGACCCCGCCAAACAATTCTATTTGGAAACGGACGCTTCAGATTATGCCACAGGAGGAGTTCTCTCTCAAATAGCTGAAGACGGAAAAATGCACCCTATTGCATTCTTATCCAAATCATCGTCCCCAGCTGAGAGAAACTACGACATCTACAACAAAGAACTCCTAGCGGTAATCAAATGTTTTAAAGAATGGCGGCACTTGTTGGAAGGAACAGAACTTCCCATCCAGGTTTTATCAGATCACAAAAACCTAGGATATTTCCAAACGACAAAGGAACTTCGTGGACGTCTAGCAAGATGGGCAAACTTCCTAGCAGACTTTAACTTCCAGATACTGTACCGGCCGGGTGCTCAAAACAAACGAGCAGATATCTTGTCAAGAAAGGAAGAACACCGTCCTGAAGGGGGGGGTGAAAACTCCGTTTTGCTGCCTCCAGAACTATTTGTTGCAGCAATAACACCAGATCACGACATAGATCAGCTTATCAAAGACGGCATCCTGGAAGATCCACGTTTATCTAAGGTTATCACCGCACTCAGAGACAACGAAAAAGTCAAAGACTGGAAATGGGATGAAGGTTTCTTGAGGTTCAAAGGCAAAATTTATGTGCCTAACGACAAAGAACTACGGAAACTAATCTTGGAAAGCCGCCACGACAACATAGCAGCAGGGCACCCAGGTCAATTTAGGACTTACGAACTGGTCTCTAGAAAATATGTTTGGTCATCCATGAAGAAGTCTGTGAACGATTACGTGTCCCATTGTGAATCCTGCATCCGGAATAAACACAGTAACCAGTTACCTCCCGGCTTACTCAACCCTATCGAATTACCTCTTAGGCCCTGGGAAGAAATCACTTACGACCTGGTTACACAACTGCCGGAATCAGAAGGCTTTGACGCCATCCTAACAGTAGTCGATCGCCTATCTAAAATGGTACACTTCATCCCAACTACGTCAAACGCCACTGCCATTGATGTCGCCAATTTGTTTGTCTCCTATGTCTGGAAGTTACATGGACTACCTAAGAAAACCATATCGGATAGAGGTCCTAATTTTAATTCCAAGTTCCTACGCCAACTATACAAACGCTTGGACATCAAACCCTCCTTCTCCACGGCTTATCGTCCACAGACAGACGGACAATCCGAACGAGCCAACCAAGTAGTAGAAGGGTTCCTCAGGCATTACGTATCACACAGACAGGACAATTGGGTGGCACTCTTACCAATGGCAGAATTCTCTTACAACAATGGTATACAAGCGTCTACAGGCAAAACACCGTTCTACGCATGTTATGGTTTCCACCCCCAGTTTACCATAGGGGACACAGATACCAAAGATGTACCGGCAGCGGACGAACGTGCAGACTGGCTCAAGGATAGCTTTGACGAATTACGTGCTGCCCTAGAAACATCTAATCAGAAGATCAAAGAATTCTATGATCGCAAACACAGGGCACCCGTAAAAATCAATGTTGGAGATAAAGTCTTCATCGACAGTCGAGATATCCAAACAGATAGACCATCACGGAAACTTGCAGCAAAACGGCTAGGACCTTTCCCAGTACTAGAAAAAATAGGAACACACGCCTTCAAACTCAAGTTACCTCATACCATGAAGGTACATCCAGTGTTTCACGTTTCAAAAGTGCTTCTGAAAGAAAACGACCCTTATCAACGAGAACCCGTTCCCTTACCTCCTGTTATCACACCTGAAGGAGAAGAGGAATTTGAAGTGGAGACAGTACTTAACTCCAAGAAGGTTCGCGGTGTTGTTAAATACCTAATTAAGTGGAAAGGGTACGGACCCGCAGACAACACCTGGGAACCGTATGAACATCTAGTCAATGCTAGGGACGCCTTATTGAAGTTTCATCAAAAGAACAAACGCGCTCAGAGGGACCCTCGGGTCTAGACGGGGGGTAGTGTCATGACTTGACACGCTTCCTATAATATAATCTCGATCTATTATCTTTTTTCAGAAACACTTCCCTTTTATGGAACATTTGTCTTATGACCAAGCACTTACTTAATATCTCGTATTTCATAATAACCTTTATCTATATCACGTGTTCTAGAATGTTCCAGAAGTCTGACTAATCCTTCTTATTTCACATCTGATATCAAATTAGTTATGACTCGTTCTTTGTACACGTAGATACAAGGCTGTGCTCTCTCTTGTATATAACCAGGGGCAAGTTCAAGGTTACAGACCAAGAACTTGACCTCCTCGTCAATCATAGTTCTTTCTTACATCTACTAAGTCACTGGGCATCTCGTCCCATACTTCTTACTTATATCACTATTGTCGAGAGAGCTCTGACAGCCCCTTTCCTACGCCTTCAAACTCAATCATCCAATCTTACCCGCACCCTCGTGTTCTACTGTGCTTGTTCCACTTAACTCCCCGCCTACTTTCCAG